>JASWJB010000041.1:0-208707 GCA_032433595.1 Conoideocrella luteorostrata
ATTGTTATTGTTGTTATTGTTATTATTGTTATTATTATTATTATTATTATACATCACACCCCCGCAACCCCCTTTCTTTTTTTGCACACAGAAATCGCTCCATCGAGGAATAGTTTCAAAGCTTCTGACCCATTGAGCAGAATTCTACAGTTATCGTCCCACATTGTAGTGTACAAAATCATCCGAGCCATTTGTGGGGAAGCACCTCAATGAATCCAATACAAATAAAAATACACAAACGTATAGGAATACCAGCCCCCCCCTGAAGGGTACATGTACCAAACTGTCTCAGGAATTCGCTGCGTCTCTGTTGCTCTGCGAACTGGCACTCATTGGTGGCCGAATCGTTGGAAGAGTGTCTTTTGACCCGCTAGATTGCCGAACTCGCGCCCACGCGTAAACGATGCCGCTCACAAATCCGATGAAAATTGCGGACACGCTGCCAAACGTTACCGGGGCAGAGAAGAAAACCAAACCGCTAATTGCAATGGGCAGTTTATTTAGAGCACCTACCATCGAGTAGGTGGTCGATGAAGTAACTCTGATACACCAGGCGGAGCAGTAAGAAATAAAGATTGCCGCCACTCCTGAATAAACCATGCCGACAATTATCCGGTTTCGTGATTCCTCAGGGAAGTTCTTTGCGAAGTTGGACCCGGACCAGTCCTCGGCTAACAACGAGCAGACGCACAAGACGGGAATTGTCAAAAGGTTGTTGTAATACATGGCTAAATTTAACAGGTTAGAAACTGTCATCTATGTTCAGCTACCAGCTCAGAACACTCACTATCCCAGTCTTTGAAGTTCATTTTCTTGATCACCTTTCGCATGCCCAACACATACGACGCAGTGCAGAAGACGTTCAGCCCCATCCATGCGTATCCAGCATTTAAAGTCGACATGGCCGCTGACGAGTCCGTATGGCCGAAGTCTCCGGCAATGGCGCTTTGAATATCTGCCCAAGCCGCCACAATAGAGCTGAGAACCATCAATCCGAATGATAGTAAGGCAATGGGAGTGACACTGCCACCAAACCACAGGACCTCACCATAGGCAATGACAATGATGGTTAGGTTCTTGAAAATAGTGTACACCGGAACTGACAGAAATTGCAATGCTTTTGTGCTAGTGTATATCATGCTGACGAGGAGAAGAGATATTGGAAACCCTGAATTCTTGTCAGTACCGTTATCTGTGTTGGTGCTTAACTTGAGAAATGCCTGACTAACATTTTCTAGCTTTATCAGATTCGAAGGGAGCAAGGTTACGGATCAGCCCGAAAGATTTGCATGCCGAAATCGCTGCGATGCAGACAAGAGCCTTTATATTATCAGTATTTAAGTTTGATCTTTGGCGGCTTCTACTTGATTGTCACAACCATACCTGAATGGCAAGATAGAAAAAATTTAGGTTCCATAATGTCCCCGATACGACGTACTTGTTCACGACTGTCATACTGATCGAAGACAAGCAATACGCCACAACAGACAACGGTGGGCTATTGTCTAGTTTGGAAAGAGATTGGCCAAGTTCATTCTGTTTCTGGCGACGAGGTTGTTGTGGCGACGATGTCTTGGTCATGAAGGGGTCCTGCTCATCGTGATCGTGGGGCATCTTAACGACGTAGTCTTCGTTCTTCTTGTCATCCATTGTGTGTACCTGATATTAAATGCTCCAAATGAAGTGGGTGCAGAGTCGATTGACGGTGGTCGCAAGGACAGCAGCGACTGCCTATCGGGTATCTGTGGCGGCTAAAGGTTGGTTGTATCAAAGAGAGAAAGTCTCTAGTCATGCATGGCAGATGCGACGTTGTCCAGCTGTAATACCTACTCGGCTGAAATAAAATAAAATAAAATAACATAACATAACATAATATAATATAATATAATATAATATAAAAATGAACTCTGGGGCACGCAGAATTTTATTGCCAATTTTTAATTTAAATGAATTTTGGTTTTTATTATCACTTAGGTACCTAGCTGAAATAAATTTTATTCTGTCGCTTAAAAAATATTTTTAGTTCAGAATTTATTCTGTTGCTTAAAACCCATTTTAGTTTTTAGCTGGCAGAATTTTACCTAAAGATTCTGGGGTTAGCTGAAATAATTTTTTTTCTGTCGCTTAAAAAATATTTATAGTTCTACCTGGCAGAATTTAAAAAAAAAAATTGTGCTAACTGAAATTCATTTTATTCTGTTGCTTAGAAAATATTTCAATTTTACCTGAATATAAATTTTAATAAATTTATTCTGTTGCCACCAAAAAAAAAAAGGGTTTAGCTAAAACTAAATTAAAATTTGTCGCTCAGATATATTTGAGAACCCTTTTTCTGGCACGAAAGATCCAGTGGTAAATAAAACCCCAAAAATTTAAAAAATTAGCGAGGAGCTCTTTAGTGGCAATTTAAAGGGCATTGCGAGGTACCAAAGTCCCGTGACCTTATTGTACCTCAAATATTTAACAACAGTATGTAATAGAAGCGAGTATTGAGCCTCAGCAATTCTTAGCCCCATGATGGATGAGAGCGCCGGTACTCCAAGCAGCTTAAGCAGCCAGCGTCATGCCACCATTCTCGACAAGTATCTCCCGGGGGGCTACTCCGCCGATCCAGAGGTTAGTCTAGCGACTCAGCCTTCAGATCTTCCACCCCCAGATGCTTCAAATGGTCTAAACCATCTTTCGACTTCTCAAGTGGCAACGGTGTCCTCTTCAGAAGCTAGCAACAAAGCCGCATCTATCACAGCAGATGCCGCGGCCAACCATGACGAGCCGTCTCTCGAAGGACTCGAATCATCGCTAAAACTACAAGGCGGGGATATCCACCGTGATATGTTCAAAATAAAGGCTCGAGCAAATTCTATACGCCGTGCTGCCACATTCTCTCATCAGCCGTCCCCTCGTTTGAACCCGGCCGACGAGCTCTCCTACCCAGAGCAACGCACTCCAGGCGGCTTCAGACGCCAACACCTACAGCGACAAGCAAGACAACGGAGACTAAGTGGTACACTGGTAGTTGCCAGAAACTTCATTGACTTTTTGGAGCTATACGGCAGTTTTGCGGGTGAGGACTTGGAAGACGAAGACAGCTCAGAAGACGAATCAGCAGTCGATGATAACGGAGACGAGCCTAATGAGCGTCGTCCACTTATTGCTCGACCAACTATTGGAAGACGTAGGAGCTCTCGACGAATAGGCCGGGAAGGTGATGCTAGCACTGTAAAAACTTTTTTTACCCTCATAAAAGCTTTCATCGGTACCGGCATTATGTTCCTTCCAAAGGCTTTCCGCAACGGCGGCATACTGTTTTCGTCCCTAACATTGGTCACTGTGTCGCTCATCAACTGTCTGTGTTTCCGGCTCTTGCTTGACTGTAGACAACGGTATGGTGGTGGGTACGGTGAACTGGGGGCTTCCATCGTCGGTCCTAGGTTTCGCACCATTATACTAGGATCAATCGCTTTATCCCAGCTGGGGTTTGTCTGTACGGGTCTTATTTTCACCGCCGAAAACCTATACGCCTTTCTATCTGCGATGTCTAAGGGTCAGAAAGGGCTTGGCCTTAATGTGCCAAGTCTCATCGGGTTACAGCTTGTTCCTCTTATACCTCTAGCTCTGATTCGAAATATCTCTAAATTGGGCCCTATCGCGCTTGTGGCAGATGTTTTTATTCTTGTTGGGCTGGTGTATATTTGGCAGTACGATGTATGGGCTCTGGCGAAGGAAGGACTGGAGCCTTCTGTCCAACTCTTCAACCCTTCTGCTTTCACTCTAACGATCGGTTCGGCAATATTCACATTTGAAGGTATAGGTCTTATTTTGCCTATACAGTCAAGTATGAAAAAACCTGAGCACTTTAGTGGGCTGCTCTACTTCGTGATGCTCCTGATCACAATTATCTTTACGTCCGTGGGAGCGCTCTGTTACGCCACATTTGGCGAGAAAACTAAGATCCAAATCATTTCCAACTTCCCTCAACAGTCTGCATTGGTCAATGCTGTCCAATTTCTGTATTCGCTTGCCGTCCTTGCTGGCGAGCCAGTGCAGCTCTTTCCGGCTGTGCGCATTTTAGAGACATCTTTATTCGGTGAAAGGGCCACAGGGAAAAAGAGCATTGCCATCAAGTGGCAAAAGAATGCCGTCCGCACAGCAATAATGGCCCTGTGTGTGGGCATTGCCATGGTTGGTGCGAGCGACCTGGACAAGTTCGTGGCCTTGATCGGAAGTTTTGCATGTGTACCACTTGTGTATATTTATCCTGCATATTTACATTACAGGGGTATTGCAGAATCTACGTGGATCAAGATTCTCGATTTAACACTGGTTATGCTCGGCCTAGTTGCCATGATCTATACTACCCTAGTTACTGTAGCTCAATGGATCCAGGGCTAACGATTAACTAAGTTCTGTTACTGTTTGTATTACTAATGAGTGGCTGAGCTTCCTAATAAATATTGTTTGGAACTTAATTGAAGACAGAGTGCAAAAGATTATGGGTATTTAAATCATAAGTCAGTTCGTGTCCCAGAGACCCCATCACGAATCGAATTATTTGCAACATAAAGCTTCCCAAAAGACTACTCTACTCGTAATAATAGCTAAAACGACTAGATAGAAACAGTAGTCGCCTGTTTCCCCCAATTTTGGTGGAGACTTATTTTGTCGAAGGCAACATGGAGCCGGCCACATTGCACCTACAATGACATATGCACCTTGACTTAGAGCTTAGAGACACTCACAGGTTGTGTGGAGGGGTTGAAACCTTGCCTGGCTGGGATCTAGCCCGTTGTGGTATCATACTTCTAAGGGTGCTTCTGTTGCTTGATTATGTTCATTGGAGGACAGGCTTTGTATTGTCGACTCTAGGCATAGAGACTGTATCATATGATAAACAAAATAGAGGGCAAGCAGTTATTATCAATTTTGTGATATATGAGAGACAGTATTAGGGGGGCCAATCCTTTCCATTGCGCCAGACTGCAGGCCTAGGCGTTCTTCGATCACCTTATTTGACATTCCCGTACTCCGCATTCTCATAGCATTGATTATAGTCCTCATATCAGCGAAACGTTTAGCCTGACCCTCCGATCTCGAAATGTCGTCATTTGCTAGTTGTTGCAGATATTCTCGAGCTTCTAAAACCGATAGGGTCGCGTTTCGTTGGGAGGAGGGCAAGTTTTGTAACGGAAAACCTTGTGTCTGCACTGTGGAAGAATTTGAGTACGTCGGGTTTGGCTGTGCTACGCCCATTTCGTGAAGGCGTTGAGAGAAGTCATTACGTGCGAAGTCCGGATCTTTCCCGTCTGAAATAGCCACTGTGATGCTCGGTTAATGCTAAGCACTCGATCCCCGCACCGTTATGGTGTGGGTAATGGACCTACTATTGTCCTTCGAGCTTTCCCTCTGCATCCTTTCTCGTCCGATTTTCGGTAAACTGGCGTGCTCATGTCGGCTTAGATCTACGGCCAGGGACCTACGCACCATTGATGCAGCGGCACCGCCAGCCTTTGATGTTGACGAACCCATATTGTGCAATCGGTGGATGTGACTCTGGGTGAGTGCTGTTTACGCTCGTATTATTATGAAAAGCAGTACTCTGTACGGAGTAGATATCTAGAGCTAGTTAGCACACGCTCTTATCTGGAGGCGCGGTGGGGCTGATAGCGGAACCGACGAGCGAAGGCGATCAACGACTGTTCGATATACATATTTCAAATGGAGAGTGCAGAATAACCAGTCGGTATTTTTGTATGTTTCTTTCTTTCTTTCTCTTTCTTGGGAGGCGAGGGGGCTTCACTGGTTAGATCGATCAAAACAGCCAATTAAAAGCGGGATGCCTGAAAGTACTCCTTCTGCCTGCTAATTTATACTATAATAAAAGGTCCAGCAAGCAGAAGTTTAACAAAGAGTGGCTGCTTACACGTCTCATATGCTTCGTATTTCATCTGCGACATCTGCGATTGAACTTAAGTAAAGCGCAAATTGCAGTCTCCTCTCATTAACTAAGTGACCCAAGCTATTTAATACACCCGCATTTACTTGGCACTTTCTCCATATCAATTTCCTTCACACAGCGCCTTGTCGTTATAGCATGTCCATTCTACGGAGTAGCGGGGTGTTTATTGGGAAAATGACGAGGTATAGTCAACCAGTAATTTTATCCACCTGACCCATGGCCTTGATACTGTGCCCCTAGGACGAAATGCCGGATATTTTGGATGGGCCCGACTTTAGAGTCATTTTGCTCTAACTTGACGCGCGTAGCTAATTCCTGAAAGTCACTTATGCCTTGAAAGTACGGCCGATACGTGTCTTGTAGACTCCTGTTCTCGAAGTTTTTGAGCATCAAGGCAATGGCTACCACATAAAATGGCAAAGAAGGAACAGGTGGGGGGCCGGCTTCACGCAAGTACCATAGGAGCACCATTGGCAGTGACACAAAGCATCACCGTACTAACAGTGGCCGCGTCAAGCATCCCTGAGTCGCTTGTTTGATCATGTGGTCGAGTTTTGGACCTTAGCGGAGACGATGGTGCTACCTGTAGATACTGGTGATTTGATGCAAGATGAGCTGACTGACGCGTTTTTGGACACATCTGCCTGTGGTGTCCCAGCTAGTCCAACAGCATCTTCAGGAATCCTTTGAGTCCCCATCACTACCAAATCCCTCGAATTCTTTCTCACTAACATCTTCTACTTGGAATTCTCCCTGTCGTGTGGCATTACCAGCGACAGAGTCTTCAGCATCATCATGCATTCGTTTTCTTGGCATCTCGCCAAGTCGGCCATCACGGTTGCGGATATCATCAGTACTGTTGTCAGACAACGGGGCAGGTGTAAACCATGGAATTTTCCCTCTCATAAAATCGTTCAGCATCATTTTCGCGACACCGTCCAAGTCAGGCTCTCCACCCCGGAGCAGGCGGCCACTCTTCCGTGCAAGAAGCTCAAGAAGATCCGTGGCATCTTTCCAACCCTTGAGATCGTACGTTCTTTCCATGTGGTGTCGCTTCACCCGGCCAAGAACTGCAGAAATATATTGCTCCGGTTGCTCAACCTTTTCCACCCGGACAACACCGCGGAGAACAAGATCGGTAGGGGTATCTGTGCTCGACGGAGGCACAACACCTGGACAGTCGATAAGATATATTCTTTTCATGAGACTCACATATTGCCAAACTTTTGTCTCGCCAGGTATGGGAGCCACTGTGCATACTTTCTTTTTCAAAAGTGTGTTGATGATGGAAGACTTTCCGGTATTAGGGCCTCCGATAAGGCCGACGGAAATTTGTTTCCTATCCGAATGGAGGATCGAAAACTGCCTCAAAAGCTGAATCAGAGATCCTTTGCCGAATGAATTGTTGATGCTCGCGTGAAAGGCTAAAGTAGGGTATTCTTTGGACAAATTACGAACCCAGCCAGCCTAAATCGAAGTCAGCATCGATAGTCTTATTTCAAATTGTTGGAAAATAGAATACATGTATGTGTCTTCACTAAGAAGTTTCCAGTTACTGGGCAGCAAAGGCCGTTGTAAACTTCAACTCTTCGGACACACAGACCATCTCATGATGGTAACCAGAACGGCACCATCAACCGACAACAAAACGTTGACGGCAGTTGAGAGTGGTAAGCTTGATTTCCCAACGCTGTAACAGACAGCCCCCGTGACAAAAAGAGGAGGAGTCCTGACAATAGACATTGGGGCCACCAGTGGACTTCAAGTCGAGGGAGGAAGGGGTTGTGTGAGGAAGTAAGATAGAACTCACTGCAACGCTCGTTGGGACAAGATCACACTTGTTCAGCACAAATATTAGATGTTTGTGCGGTGCCTCTTCTTTGAGATACTTTTCTACGCTGCGACATCGGGTTCCAACTGGGTCTCGGGCGTCCAAAACATGAATGACAACATCGGATGAATCGATGACTTTGTACAATTCATTCCAGATGCGTTTGCTTTGGCCTTTATCAAAAACGGGTTCAATGGCCATTGTGACAGATGTTTCTTCCTCATTTTGTCCAGACACTCCACTCAACAGCTTAGCTTGTTCCAAGCGATCTTGGTAGGAGTCCATACTTTTCTCGGTATCGTCTACCAGGTCTGTTAGGCTACTCACTCCAAGCTTGACGCGTTTTCTTTGTGCCTTGGGCCCAAAAACCTCCGCAAAAGGGGCCGTTTCCACAGTCATTTTTGCTTTGTGTTGTTTTATGCCATTGGTGTCTTGGTTATCCCTAATAAGACTTAGGGGAAGTTTGTTTGATTTCAAAAGGACCTGATAGGGGTCACTTGCTTTTTCTGCCATAGCATCACGGAATGCTTTGAGCGTGTCCTGAGATACAACACGGGTGTTGGTAAACCATTTTCGATTCGGCTCGATCCGAGCATCTGGGACATCTCGAGATTGAAAGGAAGCTGCTTTTGTTATTTTGCCATCTGAATTTCTCTGTGCTTTCCCTTCCTTGTACATATTAAGGGTCTTGACCTTCTTCGCATTGCTGTAAAATGTTAGTTGTGCAAATCACTTGGTACGGAATCAGGACTAACCGATAGAAGTTCTCGCCCTTGACTCGCACATTGCCGAGGCCATCTCCGATCTTTCCTTGGCGAACCCGCCTGTTTGCCTCCTTCTTTCCAGTACCCATGATAAATGGTAATAGCCCGCTCTGGCGTTGAATAATAGGAGAGTTAGGGTTTAGGATCTGGTCAGCTTTCAACTTTTTCCCTCCATTTAAAGTACCCAGTTTAAAAACCCTGCTGCTAAAGCCCCACTGGGCGGGAAGTGGCTGGCTCTTTAACAAGGACGACTCATCGGAAGGAGATAATCCGGTTTATCATATGTCCAAATTTCTCGTACTCGCTCCGACCACCTGCGTTGTGTATGCGAAATACAATAGCCACGTTCAATCATGTCTTTCACAGCTTCCAGACCTTGTGTTCGACTACCAATATTTCAAGCATTACAGGTTTCACGGAATTTGTCATCTTCACTGTCCCTAGGATTAAATCGCGTACCCCCTGAGTCTCCCTCTTACATCCGCCTCCCTACGCCGCCTCAATCTGACGAAGCGAAACCGACCCGCGTGCGTGGGCACTTACCGATTCCGCGTGAGATATTCCCACGACTTGAGGGCGACAAGAAAGTTCATCCAGAGTACATTCAAAGAACAGCCCCACGACCAGCTAAGTCACGGGAGGAGACCAGTGCAGAGCAAAGGTGGAACGCTGCATTGGCCGACAGCAGACGAACGAACCTAAAGAATGGGCTTGATTCCCTGTGGACTCGGCGATTCAATATGGATAAGTCTCGGAATGAAAGAGTAGGCCGGAGGTTTCAACAACATAACAAAGCCAGCGCAGCCCCCGATAGAGAAGACGACAGACTTACTCAGCCTACCATTTTGGGATCTATAATGGATACAAAACTTTATCCTGACCCTGATCGTTTTTCCCGAGCGGATAGAAGTCGTACGAAGGTGTTAGCCCTGGAGAAGTCAAAACACGAAGCGAGGCGGGACGCCCTTATGGAGCTTTACATCAGTGCCTCCAGTTTTATTGTGCATGAAAATGAACTTAAGGCTGAGATAGACAAAGTCTTTGCTGAAGATTATTTTCGTCAACAAAGTCGGGCAGCTTACCGGCATGGTGCTACTGAAAATACATGGGGCGTCTATGGCAGGCCTCCATCTGTTGCCAACATGATGGAAACATCAGTTGGCGCGTCTACAAAAGTCATGGACTTCGATGAATCAGAGTATGATCGCTCAGTGAAGCGCCAGAAGAGAATAGCGGAGGATCTCACTGGCGGAAAGATGGAGTAGGTGGCAGCTTGTCCAGCGTGTATACTAGCTAACACTCGTCTGTAAATGTATTCACATGTATGACTTGTAATCCTTGACGGTATGGATGGTAGAAACAGAATATGGCCCGATTCATTTTACATTTTCCATATGTGCTACGGAGTGTTTATGTAGTCCCTGGTTCTGGGCGCGGTTTAATATCTAGTGAAGTTGATCCAGTGGATGCGCTGTGCATGGTAACCATACGGCAAGTAAAGTTTGCATGCGTATGCCGCTGTGTCAAATAACTCACACCCTTATCTCTGCCTCTATCGTCTCTCTACAAGAAGAAAATGCATAGCCATATATGCTAAGAAAATGAAAGTCAAAGCAAAAATCCCCAAATTACGAATATCAGCCCATAATGCACCATTGTCAAACCCGAATGAACTTAGAATGGCTGCACCGGGTACTGTGATATCCAAACCATACTGTTTGTCAATAAGCGTTAACTCAACAACTTCATTCACTATGAGAGATTCAAACCCGTAGTGAAAGATGGATAATGTCTGGAGCCAAAGTGCTGAAGCCGGAGTTGCGTCATGGTTTAGCAAAAAACCGGCGAATAATAGACTGAAAAGCATGACCAAGCTGCCAATCAGATTGGCAACTCCGCCATTTTTGCATAGAATGCCAACCAATAGACAAATAGAGGCGGCGGCTAAGTTAAACAACACCAAAACCAACATGAATCTAAAAAAATGTGCCGAATCAGGCACCAAACCGGTCATTGGATAGATTATCGATCCCATCAATATCGGTGGAATAATCCTGAGCGGAATAATATCAAAAAGAACTTTTGCTGTAAAATACGTAATTGGTGCGTAGTATCCATTAGCTCGCTCGCGGAGGAATAAAAGACGCTCTGCGGAAAACACATTTAGACTTGTGAGCGTGCTGAACCCAAATAACGCGAGAAGGAAGAAGAAGAGGCCGAGACGGTTCTGAAAACCTGCAATGTCGTCCGTCAGACCGTAGAAGAGATATCCTGAGAAGACAGCGAGGATTATGGCGATTGCGTAATGGGTCAACATGAGCATAGGATCTCGATACAGATTCTTCCATGTTCTTTGCGAGAGAATTAAAAATTGACTCCAGTATCCAATTCGCGTAAAGCCCCGGCCAACAGCGCCTACATTGATGTTGGGTCCATCGGGACTATATCCATTGGAGTTTGAACTGTTGACCTCTGCTGCAGCCGCCGCTGCTTGCTGGATTTCACGACGAACATTTTCGGCTATGCCAGACTGTGTGAAGGCATACGTCATGAGATCAAGATCGGTGCCGGACATGGCCGCCGGAGGGAGATCGTGAGGATCTTCGCCTAGCTGAGATGGTATCGCATTCGATGGGTTTACCTGGAGCTTGAAGTTCCCAGCATCTTCTGCACCTACATCGGAAGATGCTGCCGTGTCTGCAGTTTGCCTCCGACGAGTGAAGAGTTCACGTTCTTGACGAAGGCGAATCGAGTCCGTCCGAAAATTCCTTGGCCTAGATGATGTAGAAGTCTCACCTGCACTTTCATCTCCAATACTATTCCCGGAAATGCTGGCAATTGATTTGACCGCCTTCGTGCTGCTAGGACCTACACTGGATCTATCTGCAACAATGTTGCCATCATCAGCACAGGCCCTCCGGCCTGCATGCATGGTGAGGTCGACTAGATAATCGGCTATGTTGAATCCTGGTGGACATTCGTAGCCAATAGAGTCGAAATACGATTGGCATTGCGCAAATGGACCAGAGAAAACGGCCTTGCCTTGTGCTAGCAACACTAGCTGATCGAACAAGGCAACGATGTTGGACCGCGGTTGGTGGATCGTGAAAATTACAGTCCGTTGATAATTTTTCGCCAGGGTGACCAGACATTCGATGACGTTATAGGCGTTGAAGGCATCTAATCCACTTGTAGGTTCATCAAGAAAGAGGATAGATGGGCTTGTGACGAGTTCACAAGCAATCCCAACTCGTCGCTTTTCACCACCGGATATACCACGACCCTTGCCCTCTTCGGAACCGATCAAAGAATCACGAATGTGATGAATTCCAAGCTCCTTTTCAACCTCAAGCACTCTCTGTTCTTTGACCGCACGACTCATGTCACGAGGCAGCCTCAATAAGGCGCTGTTCAGGATCGTTTCATGTACAGTAAGAGTAGGCAGCATCGTATCTTCCTGGTCAACAAAACCGACAACTTTCTTGTATTCGGAGCTGCTGACCTTCTCTCCATTAACAAGAAACTCCCCTTCGACTGAGCCACGCTTGTTTTTGCGCGCCATAATATCAAGAAATGTCGTTTTTCCCGCTCCGGAAGCACCCATGATTGCAGTTACTTCTCCGGGGTGACAGATGCCCTGGATGCCACTAAGAATGGTCCTGCCGTTCAGTTGATATGACACATTCTCAAAATACAATGTGGCAGGTTTGTGCTCAGCCATCAACTTGGTTGCTTCGTCATCTGAATCATCAAGCCGGACCGCGCCGTATCTCAACTTGCGGCGCGACAGAATCCAAGTTGCGATGATGATACCCACCACGAAAAGTGCACATATGGCAATGACTCCGGCAATAAGTGGCGTGTTGATTTGCTTCACGGGCCGAGTATAGCCCGGGACCTGAGTTTCGTGGAGACATTCGCCAGACCGACAGTCCAGAAGGATACTAGAGTCACCAATAAGACTGCGAATGAGCTTATCCATTTCAGGTTCTTCAAAGGCACAGTCATGAGCACCACCATTTGTTTGCCCACATTCAAAGCCTCCAGGGCCCCGAATTGCCTGATCAAGAAAGTCGGTCAGATCTATCGATCCGTCTTTCCCGCACAACATACGCTCCGGGATACAGCTGCATCGTATTTTGTCGCACTTGTAGGAAGTAGTATTTGTGACTTCTCCAAATTCGGCGCTCGATTTGCAGTCGCTTAAATGACAGTAGAAGGACTCGATAGAATCGACCCAGACTGCAAGATTGTGAATTAGAATTTGTTCAGCACCTTGAGGGCTTAAGCCAAGAGAGGAAATATTAAACTACTCACACTGAAAGTCACATACGCGATCATCTTTTTGGCAGGAGAATGTCACCTCAGGTCGTTGGTCCCCAAGAAGATCGGTGATTTTTTTATTAGTCACCTGGCAGATCTGATGATTGCGGTGTACAACCTCTCCGTTTTGATAGCATACTCCACCATGTCCTGTTTCTACCAGCGCATTGCAGGCTTTGTTTCCTGTGCAAACATTGCAATTAATTCCTGTCCAGCCTTCGTCGCAGTCGCATGCACTTCCAGACCGCATTGGTCTGTCTCGACCTTTGGCTAAAGAACCGCACACTAGACGAGCAGTTCGTTAGTAAATACTTGATCTCAGTTGATGGCATTATGGGGAGGGGGAACTTCATATATAGAGAACATACGAGGTTCGAGGCAGTCATCTCCTCCGAAGCCCTCGGGGCAGTTACACTTTCCGTTGAATTCATTGCAATCCGCGTATTGGGCACACACATGGGACGGCAACAAGCAGTTGAAGCTAAATTCTGTCAGAAAATGCGCCACAGTAATTCAGATTGCTTGAACTTGCCAGGGAGGGCAGTTGCCGGGTCGGTCATCCATCAATGCCAATTTGGACCGCAATATGTCGATATTCCGGTACGTAGAGTTTCCGGAAGCCGCCACCAGTGACGGAATACATATCACGGCCCCTACGACCAAGCTTCTCCAGCTTAATGGAGGCATAGCGACCAGAGTAAAGATGCAAGATCATAGACAGTGAAATGTTGGCGAGCTATTGTGATTGAAGGTGTAAACTGACGGTCGCGATCGTGACGTCGCCCTAAGGTGCTGAAGTGGGTCGCTAGTTACGTCGCGGTTTGCTGAGCTCAGCTGGTACGTACCCGCCTGCCTGGTTTTCGTCAATGGACAAGCAGATGCGGCCAATTTATCGACTTTTGAGCAACCCGAGTTGCCATGCAGTGTATGATGTGGGATTATCATGAAGAATAGCATAGTACATTCTCAAATTTTGCCTCATTATCTGAGCCTCTAGTTACAACACTGATGCAACCTTAATGCCGTCTTCGGTGGAGTGTTGCAGACCAACACATGTATGACCACGTGTATTCTTAGTATGTGCATGGCGTACTACGGAGTACACGATAATGCTACTTGGCAATTAAATAACGTTTTCGACATATGTACTCCGTACTCCGTACACTACTCTGCAGATATCTAAAATAACGAGACTATTATCCCGGTGGCTGCACCTCCTATCTTGCGAAACGCGGCCCCGCATTGACTAAACTCGGCTCTTCATTGACCTCGCCCTCACAGTTGTCTGAAATGAGCCTCAGTGCACTGCGTCTTGACTTTAAACAGAAATCACGGAAGCGGTCACTGTTTAGGCCCTTTTCTTCTATTTACAGCATATTCATCAATCAATGCTACTCGATTTGTGCCAATCAAACTAATACAAGCTCAACACATGCAATATTCAGGCATCTAAGGAGTGACGTTGGACGTTGGACTGCGACAGGCCGACGGCGAACATGGTTCAGTTCCAGCACTTTAATGTGGAACAGTGGATGGACACTTACGAGACCACCCCTGGCGTCTTGAATGTTGCCGAAACTTGTTGTTCCTCTATTTCGATCGACGAACTCTCGCGGCTTTCTACCCATAACGATAGCCCAGCAGCGATCCCTACATCTCAACGGCTCACGTACGGCTCCATACGAGGCTCGGTTACTTTAAGGCAACGGGTTGCAGAGCTTTGCAGTGAGGAGGGCCGATGTGGCCCGACGGATGACGATGTCATCATTACGCAGGGTGCTATCAGTGGCAACTTTCTCGCTCTTTATAGCCTTATTGGCCCTGGGGACCATGTTGTGTGCGTCTACCCAACATATCAACAGCTCTATTCGGTTCCAGCCAGTCTTGGGGCCGAAGTTTCTTTGTGGAGACTGAGCGACGACGCTGGGTATATCCCCGATTTGAACGATTTAGAAGCTCTCGTCCAAAATAATACCAAGGCAAGTAGACTCCTTACGTTTGAACGTGTTCTGCAACATTTATTTATTGAACACAATGGAGCAGATGATCATTATTAACAATCCGAACAACCCAACTGGTTCTGTTGTACCGACCGACATATTAGAGCAGATCGCTGCATTTGCACAACGAAAGGATATCATCCTGATGTCAGACGAAGTATACCGCCCGTTGTTCCATAATGGTCAAAGTGAAACCGCTGTTCCACCATCGGCCACATGTCTCGATTACAAGAAAATCATTGTCACTGGATCTATGTCCAAAGCCTTTTCCTTGGCGGGTATAAGGGTGGGATGGGCAATTTCGAGAGATAGAGCAATAATACAAAGGCTGGCAGCTGCTCGAGACTACATTACCATTAGCGTCTCTCAGCTAGACGACTATGTAGCTAGCTATGCCTTGTCTGATGGGGTGAGAGAACGATTATTGGAGCGGAACGCGTCCATAGCAGCGAAAAACCTTCAAATGCTGAAGGAATTCATCGATAAGCATACTAAAATTTGCAAATGGAAGCAGCCGTCTGCAGGGACTACTGCCTTCATTCAGTTCTGCATCAATGATCGGCCAATTGATGACGTTTTCTTCTGTAAAGACCTGTTGGAAAAAACGAAAGTATTACTCTGCCCAGGTTCGCATTGTTTCGGCTGTGGTAAAGACTTTATTGGTTTTATTCGGGTGGGGTATGTTTGCGAGACCGCTGTGTTGCAGGAGGCACTGTTGAAGCTAGACGCTTATGTTAGAGAGCATCTTTATGAGGGCGGAGCATCTTATCCTCATAATTATAGTGTTGGCAGTATGTCCCTGAGCCTCTAGATGTAGGGTAAGCAAAGCTAGCCGCGTCATTCTCTCAATTGCAGTATATTTTTCGTTGAAGCTCTCTGGTCCTGTTGCCTGCGCTACAAGATCCCGGATGTGTCTCAATATCTATATCGGCGTCTTTCTTCGAGATGCCCGGCATTGAGCACATCTACATAGTGTCTTACGCTTATATGGTATATGGAGATGGTGGCGACTCTAATCTAGCAGCGTTATTAAAAACTTTGGGTGTTCTAATATGTCCATATTGTGTCCTTGGAGCAGATGGAAGAAGATGAAGGCAGTTGTTGAAAAGTAGGCGATGACATGTCCACAGTCTCCCTGACATGCCAATCATGTATACGTCGGTGCGCCGTTACACGCAATGTCTATACAATTTATCCCCAACTTCCTTAGCATTTCAAAGTGCCGACAAGGTCGTGCTGTGGGCGGACACATCGTTAGTGCATTAGCTACTAGATAAATATGGCCTGTCTAGAGCCCTCCCAATTCTCTTGTTGAATCTCGCTGATTACTTCAGCACTGTCAACTCGAGGTCTGCAGTGGTGCAGTTGTCCAGTTTGGGGCAAACCCGTAGGTACTTATACAGAAAATTTACAGGACTAGAGACTCCTGCGGCACCCAGTGCGCCTCGTCTCAAGTCCCGTAGACTACTGTTTTCCACAGCATTGCCAACAATATATCTATTGCTCAAATATGATGCTTTCGAATTTCTCCACGTACTCAGAAAACTCACATTTGCCGTCTCGGCATTAACCCTCAGCTTGGTCACAACTTTACACTGGGATATACTACCGTCGTTCTTATGTATTCGGGATATCGGTTACCTTGACAGTAATACGGGGCAAGTGATTCTGCTCACCTACCAAATCTTCATTGGTAGCGTACAGCGCAGCCCTCCTGCCTAGCTAATTACTCTTGCCAAAACTTTGTACGTCCCCATTCAGTCAACACAACATCGCGTCTTCGACCATGATATTTGCGAGCATTTATTGCTCCCAGTCTTACTTGATGACAACTCTCATGCTTGGCTTGTTCTGTGGGATATTCGAATACATCTACGGCAAAAGGGATCAGTCGCCGAGCATGTGCAAGAGTTTAGTATGATACGTTCAATGTGGGTCAAAAGCCTTCTACAGGCTGGAAAGGTGCTTGCGAGTGGGCCAGGTACAGCAGAGTTGTCCGCTCCATAGGTAATTTGCAAATGCCGAGCCACGTGAGATCGTGTTTTCTCGCAACTGCACGGAGAAAACGAAGAAGCTTGGACGACTTGCCCGATACTCAACCTGGAGCTGTCTCGAGTGTCAGTAACACCATGGCAGTCCTAGGGGCAGCCAGATGGCTCAACTGTAGTCTTTTGCTGAATTCGCAATGGCAACCCGCTCGATGGTCTAAGACTATGGCATCGTCGCTGGGCTTAAATACTCCGAGAGCTTTCAGCGAATCCGCATCGCGCAGCGCAACCATTGCCCAAGAAGCGTACGACTGCAATCTTGGCATAATTATATGTCAAACACTCATCTCTCTCATCTAAGTCTAATTGCTAATCCCCTTTGGTGTGGTTATTTATAGCCTGAAAAAAGCCCAAGAAGACGCAGCGAGCTTGACCCCCGAGTATGTTGAGGCGAATATGGCGCCTGAAGAGGCCCAGAGACTATCGCGGGTTCGAAATATTGGTATTGCGGTAAGAATGCCCTGACTCATGGGATCCATAAACACCCTCATCTGACACTAAGTTTGTAGGCACATATTGATAGCGGTAAGACGACAGTGACGGAACGTGTCCTCTTTTACACCGGTCGCATTAAGTCGATACACGAAGTAAGGGGCAAAGATGCAGTTGGTGCAAAGATGGATTCTATGGAGCTCGAGAGAGAGAAAGGGATCACTATTCAATCTGCGGCGACATTTTGCGACTGGAAAAAGGCCGACAACGGAAAAGAAGAGACATTTCACTTCAACTTGATTGATACCCCGGGTCATATTGATTTTACTATTGAGGTCGAGCGCGCACTGCGTGTTCTTGACGGTGCCGTCATGGTTCTATGCGCCGTGAGCGGAGTACAATCGCAGACCACGACTGTGGACCGCCAAATGAAGCGATACAATGTACCCCGGATTTCTTTTGTCAACAAAATGGATCGTATGGGCGCCAACCCTTGGAAAGCCGTGGAACAAATCAACTCTAAATTAAAAATGCCTGCAGCCGCTGTTCAGGTTCCCATCGGATCAGAAGACGAGTTCGAAGGTGTGGTTGACTTGGTGGAAATGAAAGCCCTGTACTTCGAAGGCCCCAGAGGAACTAAGGTCAGGGCATCTGATGCTATTCCTGCCAACCTTCGTAATCTAGTTGCAGAGAAACGTCAAACACTCATTGAAAAGTTAGCTGACGTTGATGATGAGATTGCTGAAATTTTCTTGGAAGAGAAGGAGCCAAGTAATGGCGAGATCAAGGCTGCTATCCGTCGAGCTACAATTTCCCGCAGCTTCTCTCCTGTTCTGATGGGCTCTGCCCTGGCTGATAAGGGGATTCAGCCCATGTTGGATGCTGTTTGCGATTTCTTGCCAAATCCATCACAGATTGAAAATACTGCGCTTGATAAGTCCAAGGACGAGAAACAAGTGAAATTAGTTCCCTACAACTCTTTGCCCTTCGTTGGACTGGCTTTTAAACTGGAAGAAAATAACTATGGTCAGCTCACATATATCCGTGTCTATCAGGGTACGCTCACAAAAGGGTCGTATCTTTTCAACTCCAGAACAGACAGGAAAGTTCGCATTCCGCGAATTGTCCGAATGCACTCCAACGAAATGGAAGATGTCAGTGAAGTTGGCGCTGGAGAAATCTGCGCTGTTTTCGGCGTCGACTGCGCGTCTGGGGACACGTTCACTGACGGAGGATTACCATATACCATGTCATCCATGTTCGTTCCGGATGCCGTCATGTCGCTCTCAATCAGCCCCAAGCGAACTGCAGATGCGGACAACTTCAGTAAGGCAATGAACAGATTCCAGCGCGAAGACCCGACATTTCGAGTGCACGTGGACTCTGAGAGCGAAGAGACAATCATTTCTGGCATGGGCGAATTACATCTTGAGGTTTACGTTGAGCGATTAAAGAGAGAGTATAAGACGGATTGTATCACAGGACAACCGAGAGTTGCCTATCGAGAGACCATTTCGCGGCGAGCTGACTTTGATTATTTGCTTCGTCGACAGAGTGGAGGTCCTGGTGATTTTGCCCGGGTCGCTGGATGGATTGAACCCCATGAAAACCCAGAAACTAATATCTATGAAAGTCAGGTTGTCGGCGGGCATATTCCCGATAAATTTTTGACCGCCTGTGCCAAGGGTTTTGACTTGGCTTGTGAGAAGGGACCTCTTCTGGGCCATAGAGTCATAGGAACCAAAATGGTCATCAATGATGGTGCAACCCATGTCACCGATTCGTCCGATTATGCATTCAGCCTGGCA
The DNA here is from genome assembly GCA_032433595.1 of Conoideocrella luteorostrata. Classification (NCBI taxonomy): domain Eukaryota; kingdom Fungi; phylum Ascomycota; class Sordariomycetes; order Hypocreales; family Clavicipitaceae; genus Conoideocrella; species Conoideocrella luteorostrata. Next base: position 19,163 of record JASWJB010000041.1, read on the forward strand.
ACGCAGATGGCATTTCGGAAGGCGTTTACGGACTCTAGCGGTCGGGTTTTGGAGCCATTAATGAAAACCACCATCACGGCCCCGAATGAATTTCAGGGCAACATACTAATGCTCATGAACAAAAGAAACGCCACCATCCATGATACCGAAATAGGCAGCGAGGAGTTCAACTTGATCTGCGACTGCAGTTTGAATGCCATGTTCGGTTTTAGTTCCCAATTGAGAGCTGCAACTCAAGGCAAAGGGGAATTCAGCATGGAATTTAGTCATTATGCACCGGCCCCCCCTCATTTGCAGTAAGTTCTTAGTCTCCACTTGCGGCAATTGAAGAGTACTAGAACGTGCTAATCAACCTGTAGGAAAGAGCTGGTTGCTAAGTATGAGGCCGAACTCGAAGCAAAGAGAACAAAATAACGAAATCGCAAATCGTGATGACGGGTAGGTCTAATTGGCAAATGTGCTCTGGTAGGCCAATTTGTGTAAATTTGTTGTATAATAGTACTATGTTTGTTATATACCTAGGGACAGGTGGTTTAGCGGGAAATAGAAACATAGCGAACTTATCTGTCGAGTTCGAGGCCGGGGACGTATGGGTGTAATTTTCACACTAAAGGAGAAGTGGAGTTATACTACGGAGTAAAATTGAATGCTTTTGTGTTGATCTATAAAAGAACTGATGTCGGACCATGTATTCACAACTTGTTAAGTATATCTTCAACAACTTGCTCGGTGGTTGCTGAGCCTCCCAGGTCTGGGCTTAGAAGCTTGCCTTCTTCGAGGTTGGCATCAACTGCAGCGTAGATCCTGGCAGCCGCAGCAGCCTCATCGAGGAATTCCAACATCAGAGCAGTGCTTCTCAAGGTAGCAATCGGGTTAGCGATACCTTTTCCCATTATATCTGGCGCGCTGCCATGGCAGGGCTCCCCGATAGCAAAGTCCTCTCCAACGTTTGCACTGGGAACAAGTCCAAGACTACCGACCAAAGCTGCGGCACCATCTGACAGAATGTCTCCGTACAGATTAGGGGCAACAATAACATCATAGTCTTCCGGTTGGCGGAAGAGCTTGTACACCATAGAGTCGACGATCTGCTCCTCCACTTTTACCGTAGAGTATTTTGCATCTGTAAGTGCCCTCTTAGAGGCCTCGCGGAACAGACCATCAGTTTGAGAGAGGACATTGGATTTATGCGTAATCGTCACGAGCGGCTCCTTGTGAATACTAGGAGAGCCCGACTGCCTCAATTTATGACGGCGAACAGCAATGTCACCAGCCATAGCGGCAATGCGAAAAGAGGCCTTCTCGGAAATCCGTTTGATAGCCTCCGCAACCTTTCCCTCTGGTCCATCAATAGTCCTCTCCTGCTTAACATACAGGTCTTCGGTATTTTCGCGGACAATGACCATGTCAATTGGCTTCGGGGCATTCATCACGGTCTTTACAGGCCGGACATTGGCGTAGAGGTCGAGTCGTTTGCGAAGAGCAACAATTGGAGAAGAATACCCTTTGACTGCGTGTGTAGGTGAGCTGACAGCGCCGAAGAGAGCGCCGTCACACTCATTTCGAAGCACATCGACAGTGGCGTCTGGTAGAGCGCTACCGGTTTGTTCGAACGCTTCGAAGCCTGCTTTAAGACTAACAAATTCGAATTTCAGGTTTAAGTAATTCGGTAGTGCTTCCAAGATGCGCCGACCTGCCGGAATAACTTCCTTGCCAATGCCATCACCTGAGATGAGGCCTATGGCGTGTCGAAGCATTAGTACAATGCCAACGTATATCAAATGTTTTGTATCCTTGCACCCTCTTACCGATTCTCAATGTGCGGACGGTCATGTTCGCAACCCACACTCTGCCAAGAAGTTCCTTATGGTCCAAAGTCTTGCGTTAATTTTGTAAACCTGATTGCTTCGGGGTATATATGGAATATTCGGCTGACGTGAGCTAAGCCGAGAATCGGAGATTGGAGGTCATCCTAGAGAGGTGGAAAAAATAACTAAGAACCACATTGGCTTACTACACCCACGTGGGGCATTTTTCAGGCGCGTCAAGTGCACCGGGTGGTAACTCCGTAACTCGATAGTCAATCACGGAGCGGCGTGTCCGTGGCCATTGACCCTCCAAGCTATTGATCGAGCCTCCCAAAGGACTGACACTTCTCATAGGGTCATTGCGGTGAGTGTTGACTGGGCCGAATACACCAATGATGAATCCCTTTTCAGGCTACCTGAATATGACTGAGAATCGAGCGATTTCAGCGCCGTGAGTCCATACGCCATCGGCGGCAAACAAACGCGACATCCTGCTCTTTGCAAATAGACAGCTACGGTCAATTACGGAGTAGTTATCCGTACGCTGATTTGCGCGATCTTAGCGAGGCAAGTTCCGGAATGCCTAGCCCGAACTAAATCGAAAGCACTTCGTGCAATGCAACTTCCCGAGGCATATCGAACTTCCTAACCCTAGGAAATATCAATGATTATTAACTGCGACGAGAGCTGGATTAGTACCTACACCGAGAGATGTTATTAGTTATATAACTGCTGAAGTAGTATATGACCTTATGAGGTTCCCATAGCGACACCCCACACGCGTCGAGGCTACCTGGCTGGCATTCTAATTCTGCATACTCCGTATAGTGATACTATTCCCCATAAATCTTGACTTTGAATGCGATACTCCGTACTCCGTAGTTGTGAGAGTTATAGCTGTAGATATGTGTTGTTCCGGAACTGGGTTTTTTTTCTTCCCGTTCTCCTGCCTGCAATAGCTTGAAGGAGATCAAGGCGAATTAGTATATTGATTGAGGGGGAATTCAACGGATCGGTTTAGTAACTTCTTCACTCCTCGAACCATAATACATGTTTGCTGCTCGGTGGTCATAGGCTGTATAACCATTACCTGCCCCAAGGAGCTGATACTAGCATTGTCTGGGTTTGGTGGATCGTGTTCCACCAGACGTGCTGGAGTACCGTTAAGTATAGCCGTAGAAAACTATTGAGGATTCATGGCAAATGCCGTATCATGCGCTGCTGGCACATTTGTTTGTGGCGCTTTCTATCTTTCTGTCTTTACGGAACCCTTAACTATTGAATAGCCCAAATGCGAGATTGTATGTGGATACTGTTTCCTTGGTACTTCAGTAAATAGGGGATTCTAATTCTGAGTTTAGGGGGAGAGGGAGCTAATACAAATGCCTGGTACGCAGCTACTACTCCGTACCACAGGCCCATGTACCCCATACATACACAAATGGCCCCTTGCCCCATGCTAGTGTCAAATGTAATAATATGCATTAGCAAGCCACCTCAGAACTCAGGTCGTGTACTCCGTACGGAGCAACTAACCAGTAGAGGTACGTTACTTGCGCTGGGTGCATGCTCCCTGACCAGTAATTTGTGGTTGTCTCGCCTTCTGGCCACTTCCGGAAGTCCAGATCCCATTCCATTAAGCTGCCCTCCATTATATCAACTTGAAGCTTCTTTCTTGTTCATTTATCCTCAGACTTGTCTAAACTAGAATTGCCACGCCAAAAATGAGCCAGGTGAAGAACCTGAGGGCCATGTTTGAAAACAAAGGCGACTCCAGCCCGCCCGACAGAGGCAGGTCTCCCGGTATCTCGTCTCCAAGAAGGCACGTCGAAGGTAAGCCCTGATTTTTTGTGTCTCCTTAAGTCAATGGTGTATTTCTTCCCTCAAAACTTCATACCTTATTATGTATCATAGATTCATGATGTGTATAATTTGAGCACCCGCAGTCTGCTCATTATCGCAATAGCTATTGGAATTCCAGACCAAAGCAAGCATGGCCACGAGAAGGCGTTTTAGAACTTAGACTAATGAGATTCTCAACAAACAGGTCTTAGCTCAAGCAGCTCTCCACGGAGGCTCTCGAAAGTTCGCACAAACTTTGTCGCAATTGAGAAGGACGGTCGCATGGGTCTTAGGCGGGATCAAAGTGGTGAACCAAGTCTTTCTAGAGGAAGACTGAGCATGGACACAGCGGACGCCGAAACCAATACCGACTTCGTTGGAAGAATCAACACTGAATCATTAGAAGACGATGCGAAGATGTCCCACAAGCATCCTATCACTGGGTGCAACCAAGAACCAATAAGAGACAATCTGGGTGACAACATGGCAGGCAACCCCGGAGATACTGCGCGCAGTGCGTCTAAGACAGGGCCGGAGCCGGAGCCGTCACACAATGCTGTCTCTCTTGACAGGGAAAAAGAGGAGGTTGCGGACTCTTCACAAATAAAAACATTCAAGTCGAGCCCCACGAGTAGTCGCCATGGCAGAGGAAAGAAACATCAAACTCCGTCAACTGCGATGAAGTTGGCAACAAGGGGGCCGAAGGTAGCAACCAAAATCACCTTGGATGCTAGGTCGCAGCCAACTGGCCCAACAAGAGGGTCCGTATTTAGCAAGGCACCTCTTGATATGCCCAAGAAGTCAGCAAGAGAGACGAGGCCGCCAGCAAGGGTTCGACCTCCACCGTTAGGATTGTCCTGCAAGATTCAACCTCCAAAGGTCAAAAGTCAAAACGACACCGGCTTTGCGAAACCTAAGCCAAAATCGCCAACCAAACCTGTTGAGCTACCTTCATCCTTGACAGCACCGACAGCCTCGTCAGAATCAAAGGCTAGCGGGTCTAGCCTAACCCAACACCGTCTGGGCGCATCTTGGGCTAGTCCAATTGCTTCCTCTCAAACTTCGAACCGCGGAGATTTAATCTTGGCGTCTTCTGTTGGTACTATTAACCGACAGGAGCATGCTTCTTCAAAATCAAGACCTAGTCTCGGACCTCCGCCTAACAAACCCTCACAAGGAGCGGCAACAAATAAGAAACAAAGCAATATCGACGAAGGATTTCTAGCACGCATGATGCGGCCAACTCAATCATCATCTTCCAAGTTGGCAGATAAGTCGCCTATTACGCCCCCTAAGAAGACAGCCCAACGTTTGGGGAGAGCAGAACATCCGAAAGCATCAGATCAAGTAACCAACAGGTCTTTGAGCAGTAGAAACTCTCACACGAAGAAGACACTGAAGAATAAGTCAGCAGAAGCAAAGCCAACGTCTCAGTTCGCGGCCGTTGGTGAGGCGAATGTGCAAGAAACTAGGAAGAGTGAAGACACCCACGACAAACCTGGACTTCGTCAGGAGATATCTCTGTCAGGGGCTGATGTAAATCAATCCGCGAGCGAAGTTACTCCAGAACGTTTATCAGTGAAAATCGAGCTCTCTAACATCCCTGCCGAAGAGCCTACTGAAAATGACTCATTGGAAATTCCCAAAACCCTACACGTTGAAAAAGGTGTCGAGATATTCAACACAAATTCAGCCCTAAATGGTGAAATTTGCCAGACACGTGTAGGTGAAACAGGAGGAGGCGTACTTGAACCACCTAATAAGTCAATATTTGCTCCAACCGCACTCGCACCGGGTGGCACAAAGGAACCAGCTGAGACTGTCACTGTCCAGGAACGAAATTTCGGAGAAGAACCTCTGGGAACAAACGAGGTAACGTCTGCAGGAATTTCAGAATTGGGGCAGGAACAAGATGCACCTATCGACAATTCAGCTACCCGGAAGCTGCCAATAGTCGAAGGGCCAACGGCAGCTACATTGTGCCCACCAGATGCACCCCTGGATACTAGAAATCCAGGCGGAGCCGGTGATGCAGATGTCGAGGTAGTGAAAGTTTCAATATTTAGGCCACAAACCCCAGGTACTCAACATATAGATGAGGACACCCTGCCAAAGGTCTCAGCGGGAAGTAGAGACAGCCCTTTGTCTCGACCCAAGCTTGCTGTGATTGCCTCACCAGATTGTTTGGTAGAGAATGATCTGGAAGAAATCACTCTAGTCGAAGAAGAAAAACTAGTTGGTTATGGGACGATAACGGAGGAGCAATTGTCATCTGATGTCGTAAGATCATTGACGAGTGAAACAGAGATGGAGAGCATCGAAAGCGGCAATTCATAAAGCAAGGATGGTTGATGGCAATTATTTGTCTTGTGGTTCAAGCATAACCGGACGAGTATAGCATGTGCCCCGTTCGAACGCCTTGTGCTAGTTACAAGGCTGCATCATCCCAGTCACTCTTCAGGGGTCAGTCTATCTGAGCTGGAATTAATTATACAACATACCTCGCCTATGTGAAATAAACTGGATATTTGAAATAAATTGCTGAAGAAGATGATGCTCTAGTGATTCTATTTTACATGCTTAACTGTACATCATTTACAGTTTGGACCTCGTCGAAGCTGAGCAATCTTTATATAGCAGCATTTCAAGGGGACTAATGTAAACGCAAAGGCGTATAGCACTGTGTACCGATTGTTCTAAGTTGTATCACGACACTCGGCAAACAAGCAGACCGCCAACCTTTCGTGAAAGTGCTTCTCTTGCTTCAAGAACTCCCCGAGATGTAGCCACGAACATACATTCGCCCAAATTTAACCCCGGAACCACACCCCCTTTCAGTTTAGCGGGAAAACCTCTTGTTAACCTGCCTAACTCGAGTATATTCGCAGTCATCAGCCTGGAAGGCATGCTAATAATCTGGACTTTCGATAAGACAGGTTTTCCACCCCAGTACTTCATACCAAGCCATATCCTCATTTTTGAAACGTTTGCGCTGGTGACCTGCTCCGGCGTCTTTGATATCATTTGTTCCATCGTTGGAGGGTGAGGACCGGCACGGTATACGGCCGAGAAAAAACCAGACCGGTGCATAGCAAGCGCGAGGTGTAGATTGTATTTCGTATTCTGGACAGATGTGATGCCAAGACGGGATTTCGAGGCATTCTGCAGATGTGAGCACATATGTGCAATGTTTTGAATTGAAGGCATGGCAGCGAGTCGAAGGCTGAATTTGGCGGCCGTGTTGTGAATGGGGTATCTTGTAGCCGCGAATGTGTCGCAAACCTTGAGGACCACGGCCCACGATCAAATAGAGTTCGGTGCCCGTCGTGGTATTGTCGGAATTAACTTCACTTGCAGAGTTGAAGCAGACAGGGATGGGGATATGGACGGAGTTGGTTGTCCTATTGCGAATGACAGCGGTAGATGTCCAGTCCGGCTTCCCTTAGATTGACAATTCAAGAGCCTGGCAACAGGAGGTATATTGCCCTGTGGTACTCCGTAGACTCCAACGCCTTTCTTGAAATCTGTTCCCGTAACGCTGACCAGCGTCGAAACTTAGTTGGATGATGACTAAGCGACCTCTGACAATGTTGGCGGGCACGAACCACCCACCCACTCAAATCGGTCCATCGAATAATTTGTCACCAAAAGAACCGGTGAAGTTCTAATATACACCGCCATGTCCCGCCGTGATTACCTCCAACCGCTTTGCGGTAATGACTTTGCTTATGCGGATGTAAATTTGGGATTGGAGGTGCACTAGATCTACGTACTAGAAGCTAGAGTAACTGCTCAGAACTGGAATCATGTAACCACAGGAGGTAATACAAGCTGTACAGAAGTATGATCTTAGGAGTGTCGTGTTAACTATATTCATCGAAAACCACATAACCTGGCAGCGGCAGATAACACGGAACGACGGTGCCGATATCCAAAGACAAATAACGAAACGACAATGGGACTAGTAGCGCAAGCTAGAAATGTCCGTAGCAGTATTTTACCTTGATCCTCGCTCTTCCTCATTATATCGCTGTAGCCTTCGTTACTGAAACTGACTCGCGAATACTTGGTATGCCATCCGAAATTGGGAAACCTCACGCTCATATATTCCTCCAAAAACTTCCGTAAGCGATATCGCTTGGACAATACCGAGGCTCTCATTTCCACATAGTTCTGAAGGGCCAGTTCATTGATTGCATGTGCATCTGGAGCCCGGACTGTCGAGTACTCGGTTAGTGCCTGGGCCCTTCTAGGGGCAGACGAAGTAATCTTGTCATAACCATCAATAGGGCTATTGTCTTCCTGGACTTCGACATGCTTATCAAGTATCGAGAACAGAATGCGGACATCTTCCATCCCGGCGTTCATGCCTTGGCCATAGAAAGGCACCATGGCATGAGCAGCGTCACCAACGATGACGCCGGAGGAGCCGTAATGATATGGTCGACACTTTAGGCTGATAAGTGGCAAATGGGGATTCTGCTTAAAAGATTCTATAAGTCCCTCTCTCGAAATCAGGTCTGTGACTCCAGGGAAGTTTTGGTCGAAGAATGAAGGCAATTTGGTAGGATCGTTCTCTAAGTCGGAAAACTCTTTGCTAGGAAGGAATAGGGTACATGTGAATGATCCATCCTATGGTAGATGTTATTTCGATGTTAGAAAAAATTTGGATTAAAAGGGGAATTTAGAGGCTAACCTCGCTTGGGATAGCGATGAACATGAAATCCTTGCCGGGCCAAATGTGCAAATGATTTGGCGAGATTCGGAATTTAGACCATGGGTCGCTGTTTCCAGCCGCTACTCGTGGCTCGATATGAAACTCGCACCAAAGAGTATCGATATATTCCTGTTGGTAATCCATTCTTGTGAACTTCATCATATGGTATCTTACTGCAGAATGTGCTCCATCAGCGCCAATCATCAAGTCAAACGTAATTTCAATCTCTGTAGGGCGACCACTTGAGGAAGATACGGTGTCGGGTGCTTCAAACCAAGCATGCTGTGTGCGGAAATCTGCTCCGGTGAGTTTGTGATTGAAAAACAATTTCACATTCGGCATTGAGTCCAGGACGTTCAAGAGTCGCTCGTTCATTCCAGATCTGTCAATAGCGTATATAGCCTGGGATAAAGGACAAGTTAGTACTATTTTGACACGAAAACTATGGTCTAGACGAAGGACTAAGCCTTACCCTGCCTTTTGCGTCATAATTTTGAGCATGGTCATACAACTCTCCCAGTGGACTCCTGCCATGAATCATACGCCCTTGCATTGGGATAGTTCCAGCCATAACAGTTTTCAACAAACTGGGATGACCAGCATGCCTCATAGCGTTTATGCCGCGTTCGGATATAGCAAGGTTGATTGACTTTGTGAAGTTGAGTGGGATTGTTCCAGGGTTGCGTAAATCTGCGTGCTGTTAGTCCTTTTGTTCCAAATAGGTGCGCGTGCAAGCTCATTGGTCATGTTATTATCAGCTAAGGACTAAGCAAGATGCTCTACTGGGCGGCCTGCCTTCCAGATGGCAGCGAACTAATAAGGAAAAAACAACAGAAGCCTGCCACCTTAATTGAGCGAGAGCCGCCCTGTTAAAGTATCTTCATACCATAAAATGGCAATGAAATGAAAGATACCGAAAGAACAGCACCACAGGTAGGCACAGCAACCTTGTATAAGAGCAAAATCGAATCATTCGAATAGACCCTGCAGATAAGAGATACGCACCTGGTCGGAGTTCATAAAGTTCTACTTCGTGACCTCGCTGGGCGGCATATAGAGCCGCCAGGGAGCCAACAGGCCCAGCACCTACGATGACGGTCTTTTGCGGAACAGACATGGCGCCGAGGTCGGTCATCTGATCGAGGCGTGGATGGAAACAGTTTACAGGAACGGTTTCCTTTGCCAACGGACACCGCCACCGAGCACTGAATGAATCTCGGCAAGGTTAACGACACGGATCTATGGTGTTGATATGTGCCAGTAAAGAACTTTCGTTCCAGCAAAAGCTGCTCATATATATATCGCATGGACCCCAGTTAATTCACTTTCGAGAGCTTTAGGACAAGGAGCCCCACTTCATGTGCTTTCTAGTGTCTGGTGCCTGTCATCATGTGCGCCTTTACTTTGTTTGGCTGCTTTCAATCACGGCTAATGAGAATAAAGTAACCGTGAACTACTCCGTAGAAGAGTTGGTACTGAGTGAGTCTTGCAATCTGAGGGAACTGGAATTTAAGACCCTACCTAAAGCAAGCAAACACTGAAACCAGCAGCACTAAAAGCGCCAGCGCTGAAAGAACACATATACTTCACTTTTGAATTGGCGTTGCTTGACAAACATTGACAGCTGGATTATGTGAGCAAATTTGTAGACGATGCTAGATCTCGTGCGTAGTTACTGACTTCGCAAGTAATTTTGCAATCCAGCAGTGGCGAGTGGAGCCTAGATGCACAAAAATACTACTCCGTATACCGTCAACCATACTAAAAGCAGTAGATAGATATTTTACTGTACGACTTGCTCGTCTTGTCTCAAACTTCCGGCGACAAGCTCAAGACCGTTAGTTGGTGTCGGACCATTAAGATCTCAACAATGCTGCCAATAGGCCTGTCTGCCCGTCCGACTTTCCGTTATAGAATTGTTTGCTTAGGCCGCGCCAGACTGATGTGATTTATCCTGCCCCGGCCCCACTCCCCTTTTGTCGCCTAAGTAACAGTAACTACGGAGTACGGAGTATCTAACTACGAACTAACCCAGCTTCCCTGCACATATTTCTAGCGACAAACTTCACCTGGCTGCTTGGACACAAGTAAAGACAAACTTTCTCAGCGCGTGGACTCCGTCGAAAATATGGCCACCGAACTGCCGATGAAGAAGAGGAAGTGTTTGGGAAATGACTGCGAAAACGATGCTGGCTCGCTTCAATGCCCCACATGCCTCAAGCTGGGAGTGAAGGACAGCTTCTTCTGCACCCAAGATTGCTTCAAGAAGAACTGGGTAAGCGACTCAGGCATTCCACATTTCGACTTCTACAGCCGTTACAAGTTGAGTTAGAGCAGTTTAGGTAATCACCAAACTAATGCAAACCTTTCATCCACAGGGCAGCCATAAAGGCATGCATACATCTCAAAGTAATATCCTTCACCACATTATCGCACCGAAAGCAATCTCACCAGACCCAGCTACCGGCTCTTATAACCCGTTTCCGAGTTTCCCATTCTCCGGCCCCTTGCGCCCTGTTTATCCTCTTTCCGAGCACCGCACTGTCCCGAAGTCGATTCCTCATCCCGTCTGGTGGCAAGACGGTAATCCTAGGTACAGCCGCTCTCTGACCAACCGAAACAAAATCGAAATTCTCGACGCTAGTGGTCAGGAGGCAATGCGTAAAAGTTGTCGATTAGCGAGAGAGGTGCTTGATATCGCTGCAGCGGCTGCCCAGCCAGGTGTTACGACCGACTATATTGACGAAGTTGTTCATAAGGCTTGCATTGAAAGAAAGGTGAGTCTATTACTCGCGTTGTTCAAAATCTTGGATGTAGTAAAGTGAGCGAGTTTGTAAGAGATATCGAGGTTGATCTGACGTTTGGGACTATTTACTACCCGAGAGTGAATAAGGACAAAAAGAGTATGGCAACTGACACCTTAAGGGACAGTCTTACCCGTCTCCGCTGAACTACAATCACTTCCCCAAATCTTGTTGCACCTCAGTAAACGAGGTCATTTGTCATGGCATCCCCGATCAGAGAGTTTTGCTTGACGGCGATATACTTAATATCGACATTTCCTTGTACCATGAAGGATATCATGCCGATCTGAACGAGACGTACTACATTGGTAACAAATCCAAAGCTAATCCGGACAATGTGCGGGTAGTTGAGGCTGCCCGAGAATGTCTCGAAGAAGCCATCAAAGCGGTCAAGCCTGGCGTTCTTATCCGCGAGTTTGGAAATATTATTGAAAAGCATGCTAAGAAGAAGAATTGCAGTGTCATAAGAACTTACTGTGGGCATGGTATAAACAAACTATTCCACTGCGCTCCTAACGTACCCCATTATGCTAAGAATAAAGCCATCGGCGAATGCAAACCTGGAATGACATTTACCATCGAACCCATGATTGCTTTGGGCAAGTACCGCGATATCACTTGGCCGGACAATTGGACCAGTACAACTATAGATGGCAAGCGAACTGCACAATTCGGTATGTGGTGACATCTCGGTCATTTCTTCTTTGACATCAAATGCTATTTCACAGGTTTTGCGTATTATTTGTTTGTCACTAATAACCTTCCAGAGCATACACTCCTGGTTACTGAGAATGGTGTAGAGATTCTCACTGCAAGAAGAGGCGACTCACCTGGTGGGCCTATAGACATGCCAATTGCAGCAGAACCTGACGGCAACAGCATTGATAGCGCCGAGGCTTGACCAAGCTAAGCCCGTTGGAACGGGAGAGCCCGTGCTATTGTAATTACAAGCTAGGCTTCTGCAGATGTTGCCGAGGGTAAGAATTAAAATCTTGTTGGTATTATGTTACTGGAACTTCATAATCTCAACACGAACTGCCATTTCCTGTCGCCATGGTAGCCGTAGACAACGGCAACAAATCTCTAGATTCTAGTTCAGCCAATAATAATGCCATCGAACTAATGACTAATATGCAGTTTGACGATTTCTAATTTATCCTATGAACTTTAGGCGCCACCTGTGTACGTTGTCGTTTTGACGCGGCGAGGCCTTGGAGCCAAAATGTGACGGGCCCACCGGTCCGATCATCTGATTACGAATGCGCAGGTTACCTGCAACAAAATTTAGGCTAAAATATCTCTTTTGAATTTTCTGATATTTGAATATGTAGCTTCTGTAGCAATACTATCTTGCTGAAGCTATTATATAATAAATATGACTTCGAGCAAGCAATGAAAGGATAATGAATTATTCTTCAGGCTATAGGGGACTTCAACAAATGATATGGAAGTCGATATCAGGTAACAGCACGTAATGAGCACGGACCACTCTCCAGCCACCAATGACGATGGACTGAGCGACAAGCTGCCCAAATAGGCTCCAGCCGCCGTGAGACCTGTTAATTATCACAAGCGACCCGACTGCATCCCACCCGTTCCACAACAAAATCTCGCTGCGCAAACTCCTTTCCTCAAGAGCGATCATCAACCACCGTGGACGTGTTGCCCCCATCAATATTTCTCTTTATCACCACCAGACATCAGAAACCTGCTGCTTGCTCTTGTCATTCAGGTAGCTCCTGCAGAATCGGGACTTCCAAAGCAACGACTGCTTCTTCGATCCTCTCCCTTAGGCCGTGTCGCATTCCAGATCTATAGAACTATCTTCTACTGCAAAAAGTACCAGGCAATCGTCCAACTAGCCACTGCTACATATTCTGGATATCTTCTTCAACGTTGATTCAATTGTCTTGTCGCCATGATGTCCGGAGAGGCATGGCTGTACCTGCTGGCGGTGTTGATCAACGCCGTCAACCTTTTTCTGCAGGTGTTTTTTACCATCATGTACAGCGATTTAGAATGGTACGACAGCATCTCCTGAACTCTGTATCGCGGCTAGAACATTGCATCGAGAAATTTACTAACTTCGTCAAGCGACTACATTAACCCTATCGAACTCTGCAACCGCCTGAACACATACATAATCCCCGAAGCCGCTGTGCACGGATTCCTAACTTTCCTCTTTTTGATCAATGGTTATTGGCTGGCATTGATTCTCAACCTTCCCCTGCTGGCTTGGAACGCTAAGAAGTGAGATCTTTCAATCACGATACGTACACACTTTGGGTAACTAATTAATGAACAGAATTTTCGATAACACTCACCTTTTGGACGCAACCGAAATCTTCCGCAAGCTGAATATTCATAAGAAGGTACGCAGAAACCGATTCATAATTTACTCAACTCCAGGGAGCTAACACAATATGTACAGGAGTCTTTCGCCAAGCTTGCCTTTCACCTGGTCATGTTTTTCTTCTACCTCTATAGCATGATCGTGGCTCTAATCCGAGATGAGTCATCCTGAGTCTCAGTGGTTCGCGGTGACCTATTTCCTTAAAACATTATGCGTTGTTTTCTCAATGGAACTCCATGCTTTTACAACGAATACTCCTTGGAACTAGTAAATTCACGCGTGGCAACCCTTGTTGTTAGTATTTGATGAATATATGTTAAGATGCATTCAGATGTGAGCTGGAAGAGATGCTTGCATCTTATATGGAACACTGGTACCTGGTGGCACTTTGGCGTTTGTTTCGGGAGGGCTTTCTCGCAAAGCGACTTCTCTAGATTTTACACTACTCTTTATCATAGCTCGCTCACTGCCTCTCTTGATGGTATGGCTTGCTTAATTGATATATCCAACGTAATATTGATCAAAAACTCCTTAGCTGGTGCATAATTAAGCTATACAAAAGCCCCCAGCAGTTATAAGACAGTCGAGCTGCATAAGGTTCAGACACATTCTTTGCATATCACGTGACCGATTTGCTCATCTATTAGATTTCCGAATGGCTTCTCTCATGTTGCTGATAATGATAGTTGGCGAACATAATGAGACAATAAAAACGTATTTCATTTGATTCCTACCTTCTACTAGTATAGTCCCAAAAGTTCTCATTAAACCCTGTCATTACGGAGTACAAACCGCTATAACGCATTTGCCAGGTTGAGGCAGGCTACGGAGTATCTCCGTAAAGCATCACTTTTATGACGACAGGGATCCATAGCCAATTAGAAGCAGCGCATTCAAGGGTACTTCTTCTGCCTGCTGGTTTACACTATGATAGAAGTCCTAGCAATTTGCCAATTGATAAAGAGCTACATTGCACGTCTGACACCCCCGATGGGTCTTTGGTGCAGAGCGGCGCCGATTAAGGTCACCCTACGGAGTAGGTCGTCGTGTTAACAGGGGTTCGAGTCGAAAAGTGATGCTTTACGGTCATCAAGGAGATGGAGAACTCCGTACTGAACCTTGCGACCCAGCGCCAGCCAACGCCATTCATTCATTGCCTTGGCGGGAAGAGGCTCATGCCCCACCAGAAAGACTACCTAAGCTGTCACGGTTATCTGGTAAAACTTTACTCCGCTGGAGCCGGGGGAGAAAAACTTAGATCTTCCACGCCAAGTAAATGGGGGTAATAACTCTCATCTATTTTGGACCCCGTTTTCTCCAGCCATCAGTCTGCGCCTCCAGACCTCAACGGAGTGCAACTGAAGATCCTTGTCACCAATTAATTCAACACTCCCTTCTTTATCTGCCAACAATCAATATGGCGAATTTCGAGGAGTATCCGCCAAATATGGCACCTCAAAATGCTCTTGTGGTTCGGCAGCACGCTGAACATGACCACACTGTGGTTCCATATTCTACAAACGATTTATCGCGACCACAATCTGGTCCTCATAACCCTTTCATGGACGACTCAGCTACTACGAAACGTAAAAACATACTTACGGGATATGCTGAGGAAACTTTCTTGAGCGAACATACTTTTCGAACTAAACACAGGGCAGTGGAAAGACGAGGCGGCCCAGAACGCGAACTTCGAAATGCAAGTACATTGAAGGAGGAAGCAGCAAGATTAAGGGCTGCACGGGAAAGCAAAGGAGATGCTACAATCGCCGAGGGGGCTGGATCTTACATTGGACCCTGGGCGAAGTATACACGCCCTGAATATGAGACAGTTCAAGAAGGTGAAGAGCTTGGTAGCGACGGAGACTATGAACTTGTGGAAGAGGAGGAAGGGTCGGGGGAAGGGGATGTGGTGGAAAGCGGAACAGTACTTCGAGCACCCGAAGTAGCTCTTACGCAGCGGAGAGAAATCAAAGAACTGGGCGATGAGACGACTACCTTTCATGGCTCAGAGGAACATGATTACCAAGGCCGATCATTCATGCATGTGCCGCAAGATATGGATATCGACCTACGGAGAGAGCTTGGCAGCTCAACCAACTACATACCCAAGAAGCAGATTCATGCATGGAAAGATCACACAATGGCTGTCACTGTGCTACGTTTTTTTCCTAACTCAGGCCACTTATTACTGTCCGGAAGCGCCGACACGACCGTCCGAATCAGAGACGTGTACCATAATAGAGAACTGTTACGCTCGTATTCAGGCCATGCGAAGGCGGTATCGGACATCTGCTTCAATATATCTGGCACACAGTTTCTTTCTGCATCCTACGATCGCATGATGAAATTGTGGGACACTGAAACTGGTACGTGCATCAGCAAATTCACCACAGGGAAGACTCCACACGTCATCAAGTTCAACCCTGATGGAGAACACTCATCCGAATTCCTGGCTGGTATGTCAGACAAAAAGATTGTTCAGTTTGATACTCGCATGCTCAATGAAATTGTGCAAGAGTACGACCACCACCTCGCTGCCGTTAACACCATTACTTTCGTGGACCAGAATCGCCGCTTCACCACCACATCGGATGACAAGTCTCTACGTGCTTGGGATTACAATATTCCTGTTCCTATCAAGTACATTGCAGAGCCAGATATGTACCCTATGACGAATGCAGCTGCACATCCCAACGGCAAATATGTTGCGTACCAGAGCTCCGACAACCAGATCTTGGTGTATGGTGCAACCGACAAGTTTCGTCAGAACAGAAAGAAATGCTATCGAGGACACAATAACGCTGGCTTGGCCATAGATTTGGACTGCAGTCCTGATGGGCAGTTTTTGGCATCAGGAGACTCGGGCGGCTTTGTGTGCTTTTGGGATTGGAAGACCTGCAAGATGTATCATAAGCTGAAAGCAGGTAACCAAGCTGTAACTTGCGTAAAATGGCACCCGCAAGAAACGAGTAAAGTAGCGTCGGCAGGTATGGACGGGGAAATCAGATATTGGGATTAACGCGCGTTAACCTGTTCTGTAAAGACATATTGTATATCATAGCAAGGAGTTAATGAAGGTCTATTTATGGTATCACTAATTTAGCTCAGAGTTCCCACTGGAGGGCTTAATTTCTTACCCTCCTCTCTACAGAAAGTAGATGGCTTCCTATGATGTAAATTTCGACCTGACAATAATGTTTTAGTTCCAGCTGCCCGATAGCTTTGCAATTTATGTTTGGGTCCAAATCCTCTCACTCCTCGAGCTCTAGTGGCTAGAAATTATGCATTGGTAAAATCGGCTGAATAGGATCTATTATACTGAGAACCTGGCGCGGACCGTGTTTCCAGCTTGACTACGCCAACGCTGATACAAACGCGGATGGTAACTCGTGTACATCGCCCACGAATAATAAATATACAGTGCCAAAGCTGCATCAATATGTTTCTAGAGCTTTGGTTCCGCCAAACCCACACATTTGTCTGCTTTGAATCTCTCCAGTAGCTCGACCAATGAAGCGCAGATGCCTACATGGACGGATAAATTGAGAGGGATTCTATTCTTGTCATACCGTACCTCCTCCGCGCAATACGTAAGCATGTTTTGTGGCGCAAAATGGCCACTATCGTTCTACTAACATCCCAGGATGCCAAAATTAAAAGGAAAAACACTTTGAGCATCGTCTGAGGTATCACCAGCTGGTGCTGCACTAGCTACTCCAGAAGCGAGTTAGTTTGACAGCGAACAGAATTCCGGGTTAAAAATCTGAAGCAATACAATTACTAGGATCTCAGTATCTGCTAATTGCATCATTTACAACTATACCCTTTCACTGCGAGGTGTATGGAAAGATCAAACGAGAAAACACTCTCACCAATGTGGTTGTCATATGGTATGACGGACCCCTACCTTTTCGTCGAAGTGATGCAACCAAAAGCAGAAACGCGTTCTACTGTTGCTATCCAAAATAAAAAGTCTCCGAGATAGTAGTTGCCTGGTTCGGATGTTGATATTCCGAGGCTAACCGATGCACAAAGATCAAGGGTTTTGACAGCGACGAAATATAGCCAAGTAGTTAAC
Source organism: Conoideocrella luteorostrata (assembly GCA_032433595.1). Classification (NCBI taxonomy): domain Eukaryota; kingdom Fungi; phylum Ascomycota; class Sordariomycetes; order Hypocreales; family Clavicipitaceae; genus Conoideocrella; species Conoideocrella luteorostrata. The sequence goes on from JASWJB010000041.1 coordinate 36,768, forward strand.
TGATCATCTCGACTAATAATGCAGGGAATTTTGGTCGGCTCAGTGTCCCAGCCTGAAAACGAAATATGGAGAGAAATGGGAGAGATTGGTTTACGATTGAGGATGCTGCTGCTATATACATACCTTCTCTTCATATAGTCTTGTTCTAAAAGGGTCACGTCTGCCTTACCTTTAGGGGCAGTCTCAGAGCATATAAAGAGTCAACGAGGCAGAAAAGCCTTACTGTTGTTGTTGGTTCGCTCTCGAGAATGCTGAAAAGCGGCAGTTTTATGGGTGCGCCGGGTCGGACCAAAAAACTGAAGCGATTCGAAGTAAATTCTGTCATGTAAACACAACGCTTCGAGGCTACTTTTAAAATTGAACAAACAAAGTAAGAACTTACACCTTATCTTCTTCGTCTTCTTCAAGTCGGATACCTCATATTATTCTGAATATGATCATGAAACTTAATATAACTATTTGCAAGGTGTTAGAATTGATGGCAATCAGTGGTTCAACATCATTACACTGACTGCTCGTCTAGATGGCTCGATGAGGGTGACAGGAAGGAGGTTTCTGCATGCCTTCCTACTGCGCATGCACCGCCGTATTTCAACAACGCGTGATCTCGCTAAGTTCTTGTTGCTTAGACGTCATACCTTGTTCCGATCAAAGTCCGCTACAAAGCTTTCACTTCATTTTGAAAAGCCCACTACTTAATTAATGCACGCGTCTCCTTACATGCCCCATACTATACGGCATTACCAACATGCGCAACTCGGCCTTGGAAGATGTGGACGATGCTACTAGTCTTCGTCAGCGAAGGCTCGACTTGCATTGTACAGACAGAGAGAAACCTAATAGTTTAATAGCATGGCCAACAAATGATGGAGCAGATGACGATTTAGAAGAGAAACAGGACCAAAAACTCAACGCCAATGATTTTAAAGCAGTAACCTTCAGAAATTGGACTGACGAGTACAGGTGTGCAGCTGTAGCAATTTGTGCTATTGTTGCTCTCGGGCTAGTTCTCTGGCAATTCGACGACAAACAAGCTCCAAATTTCGGTACTGGTTTAGACCTAGACATGGTTGTAATTGCAATGACGACCATTGTACGTGTCTCTTTGGGAAGCATTGTGGAATCTTGCCTGTGTCAAGGCGCATGGATATGGGTCTCGAAGTCTCACCAAAATCGCAAAGGAAATACCTTTAGGCTAGAGGACTTCAAACTATTTGACGAGGCATCGCGAGGGTTTCTTGGGAGCTTGGCGTTACTCTGGCGATTAAAAGGATTGTAAGCGAGCCACATTCAATTGGCTCCAAAGAAATTTCGGTTTTTGCTAATTTGAAATGATAAAGGCACCTCGCATGCATTGGAGCCCTTACCATCATTGTCACTCATACATTCGAAACGTTTTCACAACAAATGTTTGTTCTCGTGCAGAAGCCCAGAGAGTATTTCAACGACTCGTCGGCTCCCGCGCCGACGCCATTCCGAAGCGACTATTGGGACAATGTTGTTCACAAGGAGTTTCTAGACGGTACAGTAAATCACAATATATCCTAAACCAGTTAAATTACTAAAGTCTAAATGGTAGAATACACACTTGCACTCTCAACGAAATCGGCTATATATAGTGGCATCCTCTCCATTGACGTGGCGGATCTGAAGCCAGAATGTCATACGGCTAATTGCACATGGCCAGTTTTCCCAACACTGGGTGTATGTGGACAATGCGCGTCAACGATGATCAAGACAACTTGTACAGATACAACACAACCTTGCGTATTTGAGACACAACACAATACGAACATGACAGTACCTCAGGACATTGAAACGGATTCATTCAAGATTATGCCTCTGCAGGACCAGCCAAATAATGCAAATGAGACTAGAAAGACTTTCGTTTCCATTTTCGAGTTGATGATGGTTTCGAATCGCACGACAGGCACAAAATCGAGTGCCTTCCAGTGTGGTCTGTGGTTTTGCGTGAAACTATATGCATTGGCGGTTGAAGAGGGCAAAGCGACTCAAACAATTGTCGGGGTTTTCAATGATACGCATTTTGAAACCACATCTGGCACTGATCCCGATGAGCACGTGTTTGACCATCCCCAGATGAGCACTCACTATCCGCCAAACATCAAGCATAGCGTCTCAGATCGTGCAGTCAAGGCGATTCGAAGTTTCATGGACTCTTTGACCCAAGGTCACTTCCAGTACGCTCCTACTGCCATTTATTTCTCATCAGACTGGATTGAAGCCATGTGGCAAGCATCAGCAGATCCCGAGTCCTGGGTCAACCGAATAAGTCGAAGCTTGACAAATGAGGTACGTGTTCATGGAAGAATTCAGGAGTTACACTCCAAACAATTTGAGGGACATGCGTCACGGATGGCTGGCTATGTCCATGTTCAGTAGTACTGGATGATGTACCCCCTAGTTGTCCTCTCTGTTAGTCTAGGATACCTGTTTTCTACTATAACTACCTCTTCTCGCTATGCGGTCATTCCGTGGAAAAACAAGTCTTTACCGATGCTATTTTGTCAAATGGACCAGCGTCTGCTCGACTCGGCTTCGAGAATCATGAATTCCCCGAAAGGGCTGGAGGATCTTGAGAAATCGAGAATTGCGCTTACGCAAGACGACAACGGCCAATGGATGTTCGAGGCTTGTTGTTCCGAAGGAAGTGGCAACTGCAGCCACGGACATGGAAATACAGGGAGGAACTGAGTCTTCACATGGTAGCAGCTGCTGATTTACAGCACTGTCCTTTATATGCAAGAATTGTTGCGGTGACGGATGCTACTGCGTTGAAGTATACTTACAGTCCAAGAAAAGTATTTGTGTATCTCACTTAAAAATGGAGGATGATGAACTCGTTTACTTATAGCAACAATGCATGCTTTTAAGTTATTCTTCACTAACATGGGTTACTTGCCCAATAAAGGATACCGGCGTTTGGCATCTGACTGCTCCCACGGATTCTTTCACGGAGGAAGGACGGCGACGAGTAATGCCAACTTGCATAAGCTGCTATTGGTTCATTTTATCCTGCGTTGTTTTGTAACATCCGACTGGCAGTGACAACATGCTTCCAAGTCAAAATGCTTGGTACTCTTGCATTGTACATATGTTTGCAGTGGACACAGGATTGTTGATTCTTATTTGAGCTTGGCGAAGTAAGTTGGTAATATTAACCATTGCAAAGGTAAATGTGATCAATTTCGTATTTGTATCCGCATGTCACGAAGCGCAACTCATTTGAGGTGTGATCATTCCAGCGAGGAAGCTAGCCAGATGAATTTGTGTAGGATTGAATATACAGGTTCTATGCTATGAAAAATAGACAGGATGGACGCCGGAGCTCCAATAGGCTATCTCATGAAGCCTTTCAAATCGGAGGGTGCCCACTATGATCTCATCTCGATCGGGAAAATCCATCATCATTTTTGCCGAAGGGACTCGCCCGAGATCCGAAAAATGGGTTAGGTTGAAGAGATGACTTGGTTTGAGGATACGTTTGCAGTTCTCCATCATAAAGTCTTTCACATCCATCCTTTGCTGGCAGCGCAACCTTAACCTCCCCCCGGTAGATTTCCACCACCGTAACCAATGGATAGATGAGGATGAGCATAGACAAGAGCTGGCCAAAGCTCCATACCTCTTCACCTCTGTCGTTGAGCTTTACTGTCGGATGGCCGAAAGCTTGAGACAATAGACAAATGCGTACCGCGGCCCCGACAGCTGCAGCCGTCATGAAAGCCAAGCCGAGAATTTGCACTGCTTTGTAAAATTTCTGAGAGCGGCTATGTAAATACCACGTTCCCATGGCAAATATCGCGCAGTTACCTACGATAACGGTAATAGTACCAACATACGAGAGCACCGCAGATTTGGCAGGACCTTCTCCGTGAACTTGCCAAACGCACGCAATTGGCAGCGTCGTTTCATGTATGTCCTTAGACACGCTTTGTAGAACGAAAACGCCAGAGACGCTTGACAGGGCCAGGTTAACAAACATGAGGAACTGGCGCATCCATCGAATAACCCAGTCACGACGATAATCATGAACTAAGGCGAGGAGCGTAGCATTGTGAGTTGCCATGGAGAGAAGAGAGAGCATCCAGATCAAGAAGAAATGATAGGAAACAAGGGTATTCATCTTGGCCAAACCGATACCTTTGGTAAGATAAAAGTGTCAGTGGACATGTACAAAAGTAACAAAGGGCAAATATTACTCCAAGGAGGTTGGGTTGGGTTGCTGTTCCTACTTTGGATCCCAATCCCTTGTAGAATCTGGGAATCGCTGTAGCCGTTAAGCAATTTCCTCCTGATAATGGAGTCCTTGCCACGGAAATCTGCCAATATTACACTCGCAGAAAGTATGATAGCCAAACATGCGGTAATCATGAAAGACAGTAAGATCTATTGCAAGAATATCGGTCAGCTTTGGATCTTGCCACCTCCCTAAAGACTTAACATTGGTGCCAGCCTAGTAGACATACACCTGCTCCCGCTACTCCTGCATCGCTAGGTGTCGTATCGGTTGCATTGGAGCATTTTGCTGCTTCAAGTATCGCCATTCAGATCAGTGCGAAGTGCGAGTGTCATGGGGCTGTAGCTAAAATCGGAGCAAAACATCGAGCACCAACAGTCAGGCGTCAGGCGGTTTCCGCAGCAAAGGTATCTGCGCTACTGGGTGGAAAGGGGATGTCGAAGGCGACCGATTTGAGTTGGCATCTGATCAAGGGTGGTTAGCCTTAGTTATATGGCTGCCATTTAAACCGTCTCTCCTTGTTCTGCTGTCCTGAGGTAATGGCCCGGTGGTAGTCTGGAAACAGTTGCAGAGTCAGACGAAGGGAAAATAACTGGCTGATGGAGATTTGAGGTTCCTTCGAAACGAAACCCCTGGCGCTTAAGTAACAAAGGCTGGAGCGGTACGATACAGTGCAAACACTGCCTAGCTTTCCCAGTTCGTGGAATGGAATGCACTGTAAGTCTAGGCGCCAAAATTGTCGACGGCGGACTTCATAGAAGGAACTGAACTAACTAGGCAGGGTGGCGGATGAGGAAAAGGGGAAAGGGGTCACCTTTATTGTATCATTATGTAACTGCCGACTTAGGCAACTCCGCCTCGTATCGCTGTACTCCGTTGGTACAGCGAGATAGACACAGGGCAGCTGCTTCGAATGCACTTCCATTGCGCAATGCCACTTCATGGCTATGGCATTGCCGGAATTTCTAGTTCGGTGATATAGATGTATGCGCTCCGTACTGCACAGCTTTGATTAGAACTCGCTGTAAATATCCATCTGGTTATATGTAATCTAAGTAGGGAGTACGTTAGGTGCGCGCAATACAGAACTTGCCTCCTTGTGTTCACGTACAGCACATGCTGCAATATCGTATTTGCGCGGTCGCTACCTCCTGGCGCAAGTTTCCAACATAATGGTCGCAGCGTATTGGCTATAGACAGGCACTGAATGAAGGGCCGGTATACCCGGCCTAGACTTGCTACAATATGGTATGGGTACTGGACGCTACAACTCGAGCAACCCACCGACCCGTACCATTAAAGAATTGAATCTGCGTGATACATATTTACTTGCATTGTGGCGTGCATGTACTTATACCTGTCGTGTTTTCTTCTTCGTCTTTTTATATCCAGTATAAAATTCCGATGTAAGAGACACCTAGGCATAGGCTAATGAGCTGCTTTGACATTTTGACATGCAGCATTGTTGTTTGAAGGTCAAATCCAACGGGGCTGAAGCGTGGACGCTCGGCGGGATAGATGTAATTCATGTGTAATTTTGTCCAGTAACTACTTCATATATTTATTGTGCCCCGTACGTAAACACATCGGCGAGGACCTGATCTGCCGATGTTAGATTTGCTCAAGGGCAAAATAGCTATGCTAGCTGCTTCCGCATCTGTGCCAGGCAAGAGGGCTCGTTACCCTTCACTTCGCTTTTATTTCCCTTTCTCGTCTGATCCACGAATAGTTACATATCCACCTATACGCTTCCTTTGATAGTCAAAGATTCATAGTTGCAAAGGCATGTGTTTGATAAGGACCAACATACTATTACGAGGGTCGAGGGGGGCGGACAACTCACATCAACAGGATTGGGTAGTTGAGAAAGCCAGCAACCACGTTTCAATCTTTGAGGACAGGTACTTAACCCCCAATAACACAATATCGCAGTGATGACCACAGGGTGCCCAGGCACCTGTCTCACTCTGACCTAGGCAGTGCGAGTAACTGCCTAGTTAGCTTGTATGACACGGTTATGGAGCACAACAAACAAGGGAAACAGTTTTCCTGCTAGCCAACCGGGCTCTGACGGGCGATTTTATTCCATTCCCAACGGCTTCGTGTGTGTCGTAATTTGTTGTACGGAGTACTCCGCAGTAGCAGTAGAATCAACATCATCTGGGATCCGAGGGTGTTTGAGGGGCAGGAAGGATGCCCTGCCGCTGTGACCCACTGACTGGCATGCACAGTAGACTCTCCACTGTATTCACGGCAACATGAGAAATTGCTTTTGGTTCATAAATAGTTTTGCAGGCTGAGAAAGTGTTTGTGCTTTTCCCCGCCGCTCGAACATTGCATACAAACTTGCCGACAGCAAATAGTGGAAAGGGTGCTCAAATCAAAGAAGGGGGGGGAGGGGGTAAATGACACACCTGCATTAGCCTGTGCTGGTCAGATTAGGTATGCATGTCTCAACCCATTGGACGAAAATGTCCCCACGCAAAACACAAGGAGTAACCAGCATGGGCATTAGCGGGAGGTCAAGGCAATCGCGATACCGGGAACTCGACAATTTTGCGGTCGTATTCAGGTATTGCACGGATGCTTCACTGTTGGACATTGGTCCTTTGCTCCTATCACTCAAACCAACGGAGTATGGAGTGCAAGACAGTAAGTAAGGACTAACCAGAAGCCGAAGATGAGACCCTAGTAGCCGACTAAGTGCCCCAGGTAAGTAGATGCTTACCAGCAGTTGGAAGGAGAACGCAAGCGTGGACGGACGGAATCATATGGACTTATCGCGGTAACTATTCGTATCCCACAGGTTGTTACTTTTCCTCTTATCAAGGTTGCGCTGCCTATGGAAACGGTAACTTCTTATAGATCTATTGCTGCTTTATACTGTACGGTATGTGAAGTAGGGGGCTGCTATTTCTCGCACGCGACAGGTCGGATATATGTAGTATATTTGTTTGACTTGCGTATCGTACTATGTATTACTCCGTACACTACCCACACGAGTACTATTTTGATGCTGCGTGGGATGCATCGTATTGTAAAGTACGTGCCCTTCCTTTTTACGAAGCGCTGCAATCTCGACTTCAGCCAGCTGGCTAGCCTCCCGGCTGGCACGGAGGTGCTAGTACCTGCTTGGCAGTTAGTAGAGAGTTGATCGTCGTCGTGTTGCACGGTCTTTTTCACTGTGTTGGCAAACTACTCTGTGCTTGTATTAAAATGATACGCGGATACGTATTGTAGACTTTGGATGCGTGCCCAAGGGGAGAAACCCCCGCGAGTCAGCAATGTCTCCCTCTCGAACAAAGGGGGTCAGCGAAATGTGAGAATCCCTGCCAATGCATTCCAACAAGTTGGTTCTCAAATGTGACTGAAATTCGACCCATGACATTTGCATGAGCGGGTGCAAGCCGTTTCCTTCCCCTCAGAACAAACCAGGTTTATTGGCTGCTAGTAAAAGCGCACATGCATGAAGTGCATGTTCAATACTCCGTACTATGCTCCATATTCTGCTCCATATTCCGTAGAGCCTGTTGGCAGTAAGCAGTGGCAGCTTGATCCATTTGCACGAATGGGACATGCACCACAGCGGCAGAAGGGCTGCGCGGAACAAGGCCCGAGCTGCCAAAGACAGGGGGTGGATAGGTGACCCCGGCAAGTTGGCTTGGTTGAGACCATGACCATAACCGATGCGGCCATGTTTTCTTCCAATTCCCGCGAAATTGCACGTCAAACCATGTCAACGCCCGTTGTCTAACAGTCGCCTGGCCCACCAGCTATGCGTTGTACATCCGTGATGGGTAGTACCTAGTCCTTCATGCTGCTGTCTGCAGTATTCGCATTTGTGCAATGATACTTTTCAATCTTTTGCCCTGTACGGAATACTCCATATGGATGTGTAACTGCCCCAGACGAACACCCATGCGCACGATGAACACATGACCTGTCATCTAGGCTCTCCCAGCATTGGGCTCCTATTGCTTTCCAGCACCACCACGCCCATCACCGTATGGCATACTCCCCATCGGACTTGTGGTTCATTGTACGTCTGTACCGCATCGTATTGTGAATTAGTACGGGAGTCCTAGTACAAGGACTAGTCTATTTTCTTGGATTCTTTCATATCCAGTTCCCAGCATGTCACATAACTTCCACACGACTGTATTCGTGCTGCGGTATCCGTCAGGCGGTATCCGTCAATATACTACTTACAAACGTAGCCAATAGAGTCGAGCTACCCATAGGCCCTGGTAGCACATATCATGTACATATGTACGGAGTAAATTCCCACACGATACAAGGATTAACGAGGGGTGACCAGAATGAAAATGGTGGTATTAATAGTCATCAGCCGCAGGAACACTTTCACCCCCATATGCCCCATATGCATCTGACGGGCGGCGACCTTACTGAGTTCATTTAACTAACAATACTCTCGTTACTGTTCACGTAAGGTCCACCACCATCTGACTGAGCCGACTTTGTCTCAGCCTTTCCCTATGAAACAAAACCTAGGGAAGGGCTACCAGAGACAGTTGTCTGGCAAGAAGTCCCCCCCCCGGTTTTTGGGGTCTATCTTTTACTCAGATGCCCTGCATCGACGCAGGCCTTGGCTGTTATTCCTGTACTGAGTACTACAAATATTGTTCGAGGGTACTCCGTACAGAGTACGATCAAGATCGCCAACGGCTACGGACTGACAGTCAACATCTAATACTCAGTTTATTGTTATTGCTTTTAATCAGCTGGTTCATTTCGGCTTGGTCTGAAGTCTCCTGTGGAGAACATAATATATTCCCCTTTCAAAACTCGGCAAAAAAGGCAAGCAGCTCTTTCGACTTCATCTGAGACGAGGCCATTCGGGGTTGGCCCCTTAGGAAACCATTCTTTAATTACCCGTCAAATATTCGACATCTTGAACCTAAGGTCTTCGTAATGCTCGTGGCAAGATCAACCACCACCGAATACTCTTCGAAGCGAATGTCACCGGGCCCATCTAGATTACAACAATCCTTCAAATCACATTGCCGAAAAGCTGTTAATATGCCATCATCTTTTATGGAACGACTTCCTCTTGAGCTTCAACAGATCATCTTTGCCAACTTGGACTATCAGACACTGATACGCCTTTCAACGGTGAATCGATTCTTTCATCGAACAATTCATCCCCAACAAATTGCTGGCGTAACTGAAAAAGTGCAATTTGTCATGCGAGCTGCCAAGGATTTTCCACAACATCGACCTAGTGAAAGAGGGCACGATTTTCGGCCCGGAAACTTCGAGTGTTATATCTGCTTTCGGGTTCGATCGCCAGACAAATTTGACATGCTTCAACCTCAGTCTGCGTTTGTTGACTTGCGTGGCGTCGTCGTTAAAGACAGGGAACCCGACCCCCGGATAGATAGGCAGGCTATGCTGCGCCGGTTTTGTATAGAGTGCGGCGTTCATGAAGGGCTCCACGCGCCTTTTGACTGTTTAACGACAAGAACTGGCAAGGATCTCTGGATATGCAACTGTCGGAAAGTTTGGTCAAAACCAGGCTGTCTTCGGTGCCCAGATTGTCGAGGGGACTGCCCTCTGCGGCCTCGGAAAAAATTTGTAGTATGACTGGGCCATTAAGAAATGAAGTACTGCAACTCTCCTTAAGTCGCTGCGCACCTGGCAAAGCATTTGATTACCTCAAACGTCTGGAGTCGGTGGAGTGTATCCTACACATCGGGTTGCGGGACTTCCCATGGACCACGGTCTCTACCACTGGATCAAGAAAAACATCAATTTCTTTCCTCAGACCTCTCATTGACTGCGAGTATTCGAATTGACTTTGAAGGTACTCAAGCGAACATCGAATTATGACGATATAATACGGCTGGCACATCTTATGAGGTGTAACGAACGATACTAGTAAGCGGGGAGGGTAGGCGTAAGAAGGTGCAATTTTGCTACTTAGATAAATAATGGAGTCGTCTTATCGTTGAGCCACAAATTTTAGTGACAATGGCGCAGCGTGATACTTTCAGCTTCAATATGTATGCCAAGAGACTAACTTGTGACTTGGGATTTTGAAGTAGGACAAATTGAACCTCATTTGTGCGTTAACATGCCAAAGAATTTTACTCCATTGGATAAACAGTTTGGCCTTTCGAAGAACACACTTTTGCGTTTATTGGTAGTCACCCGCACCCAGTTTCTGCAGGCGCTATTACAACTCACGACCAACACGTCTTGGCAGTGATTCATCAGTAAAACCTTGAATCGCATGTGGCGAGGACTTGAAGCGTCAACACGAGGGCAGGAGAAAGTAAAATAACAAGAAAATCGTTCATTTCACCATTCTACGGTACGTCGTGGTATGACTACCGCGATTTCAAGGAAGAGCACGCAGAAGCAAAAGGCTAACCGGCACCTATCTGAAATCAACTTTTTTTCGCATTAATCCAATCTATCTGTTATCCAGAAAAGTTATCCAGCAAAGTATTGACTCCTCCATGAATGAAAAGCATAGCAACAGGTAAGGTTATGACTAGAAAAGCACACATCTCTGTGTCTCCAAAACTGCGACTTCGCTTTATTATCCTTGGACATTTTGCTCAATATTCCTCCTTTCTAGGCTTGTTTCATGTGCAACTGACCACATTTAGCACTTTCACCATCAAAATGGCAACATTTGTTAATGACAGCAATGACTGTACAACTGGCTGCGCTGTACTGCATAACGCTGGGGACTATCCACAGTCTGAAGAATTCAAGGACTTGAATGATGAAGAAATAACCCGGAATCCGGAAACTTGTTCATGTAACTTGAATACTGAACGTGCGCAGGTTAAAGTCCAGCAAAAGCCAACCAGCGGAGCGGCAGTGTGTTTCAGCGATGGGGAGGAGGTGAAGCAGTCAGGAAGCAAGCCCAGTGATGCCCGGATGGAGAACAATATTGCTGAAGTCGTCGATGAATACTTAGAAGAGGCTAGTAGCCCCCATCATTATCATCATCAACACCAAACGATTATTGGAGGAGAGATCAAAGAGGGAGAACCAGTCAATTTAGATTGCAAAGCACTCGCTGAACGATTACCAGTCACAATGCAAGGACCTTGCTCCTCTACGCTCTTTGAAAATGGGTATTTTATGATTACCCACTCCAATACAGCAGGTCTAGGAGCAATGGCAAAAAAAGACTTGAAGCAAGGAGATGTAATTCTAAAAGAACGGCCTCTATTTGTCGCAAATCATGCAAGTGTGTTTGAAGAGTTTGCTAGGCTTGGAAGGGATAAGAAGGATATCGCATTGAGCCTTCACGCAAACGCACTGTTCAAGTTGGGGACACCTAAAATACATGCAATATGGAAAACTAATTGGTAAGTCAAACGGAGAGCAAGAAAAAAAAAATATGCTGTAGCAGTGCTAGAACTCTACAGCTTATACCCTGTTTCCAATCTCTATTGAATCAAAATAATGCCACTGCTCAGACTTCTCACAACCATTAGTTTTGCAGTTACAGACACAGAAGCAGGGCTATTCCCTATAGCTTCACGATTCAACCACGCATGCCACCCATCCCAGACGATAGATTTCGCCTTCGATGAAGAGGAAGGATGTTTGGTCTTGTCAGTCAGGGTAGAACACATTTTGGCTGGAGCGGAACTTAAAATATCGTATGGGGCTAATCGAACGCCTATGGATTTATTTCGCCGGTATGGCTTTCAATGCCGGTGTGGAATGTGTAGTGGGTTAAGCGACGATCATGCCCTACTGCAAACCCAGCAATGGTAATCCCACACCTTATACGCCTCGTGAAGGTGGCCCCTTGTCATTTGTTTTGATGGGAAAACAGTGGCTCTGTGTAATTCATACTTGCCAGTCACCAAGGCATAGAACGCCCCGACGAGTTTCAATATAACACGTGTCCTCATATCAAGACGCGGGCAATTTTTTTTTTTTTTTTAATTCAGAAGTGAAGTTCACCAAGTCGCATATTGTTAATTTAACAGCCTATGAGCCCCATAATATAGCGTAGCATTTGCAAAGCTGTTGTTTATTTGAACAGTTCTTATATTTAACTTAGTAAAAACAAATACCTTAAAGAACTGTGCATTTACCAAGCAACCCGCATGGCCCTTTACTTGACTCTTTTTCTTTTGACCTCGCCATGCTATCTATACGTGATTGGCCTTCAGACGTCTGCCGGCACTTATCGCCTCGTAATGACACCTGGTGATTGTCTTTCCCGTTCTTTCTGTCATGAAGTCAGCCAGATGCCTTCGCGACGGTCTGATAGAAAGCTTCGCCCTGGATAGTGGCGACTTCAAGCTCAAGAGCACTTGGCTGGCGAGATCCATCACCAGCGGCAAAGGTGCCAGCGCCCCACGGGCTGCCGCCGCGGACCTCAGAGACATTAGTCAACTGAGGAAAGGCTTTGGCATAGCCTAGGGGAACGTAGATAATACCATGGTGGGCGAGAGTAGACATGGCAGCAATCGCAGTGGATTCCTGGCCGCCACCCGGGCTACCAGAAGAGACAAAGAGACCAGCATATTTGCCATAGAAGCCCCCCGAGCCCCAGATACCGCCTGTTTTGTCCCAGAAAGCCTGGCTTCATAGTCAGCACGCACTTCCCTCAGTGATCACTACAGAAGCTATTCTTGCCACTGTTCTCTGCGTAGATGGAGATGTACAAACCTTCCACTGGCCGGGAAAGTTACCATATCGAGTGGGAATACCCAGAAGAAACCCATCATATTGTTTCAACGTAGCGGGGTCATCAAGGATTGGGATCTCAGTGACCTTGGGTGCAGCGTGCATCTTCTCAAGCACGTCGACAGGGAGAGTCTCTGGAATTTGGTACAAGTCGGCAGTGCCACCAGCCTTCTCGATGCCTCTCTTCTCTGCCTCAGCGAGTTGCCGAATATGGCCGTACATCGAGTACTGCGAATTAAGCCAAAGTTAGTGAAACCGACGGATTTTGGACTGTTAGATCAGGCTTTGGAGAATGGCAAAGTAACCAAATGAGAGTGAAAAGAGGTGGTAAAAATCAGACTAGAAGCAGTAGACCCACAAAAACAATGGCAACCTTGGGAGCCATGGCTGCAGTGATGGGAGATCGTGTGAGGAACGCGGAGAAGATTTATGGATGTGCAAGAAACGAAGAATATGGATGATGAGGCGGCTTAAGAGAAATGGAAGTGGGAGGACGCAGCTCTTATAGCTCGAGGGTCACAACAGAATTGAGGTGGGCAACGGAAGACAACGTGGGGTAAGTAGCAGTTGGAAGATCAAATAATGTACTAGCTTCATTTCAAAGCCATTACTACACAGTGACAAAGCTAGGTCTCAGTTCAGAAGAAAGTTAGTTATGTGACTAACAAAAGAGGTACCTAGGTGGGCAGGTGAACAAATCAGTGCGACTTATCCTGCCCGTCGCGCACATGTACCGGCGCGGTGGGGTTTATAGAGAAAACAACGCATAAGGTAGCTCTAACCACAAACCGACATCTACTGGCATCCAATTCCAATGGTAGCTTTTTGCTATGGGACAGGCCGAAGCTGACCAGGGAACTAGTCGATGCAATGCTTCAAAAGCCCGGCAATTAGAGAAGCGTTCAATGACTGTACTTCCATTTACATATACCAGAAATAAAACAACCTCCCCATGAGCGCCTGCTGTGGTATCCAGGTGCACAGGTATATTTCTTACCTTTACTTTTTGTTGTGTCTGGCAGTGTCAAGGTGATCGATTTGGACAAACGTCCCCACTAAAGCAGTGTTGGTCATAGCACAGTGGTGGATTACTTGATTCTTACCAAGACCCCGCCATTCATAATAAATGTTCTTTGGTGGGGTATTGGGGCACTACGTAACACTAGTAGAAGTTTATAGCTTAGGTAAAGCTTGGATAAGCTTGACCAAGCTTGACCAGCCAATGCTAAAAGCGGCTGTAGTTGCTTACTGCCATTCCGAGGCTTGCACAGCTCGGCGTCTTTAGATTGCATGAGCTACGAAAAAAAAAATAAGGCGGCTATTTGGTCTCGGAAAAAAAAGTAAAAACCTTTTGCGAGCAGCATTACATGAAGACTAAGATGTTGAATCAAACCACAGACGGTCGTGGAGGATTAACCCCTCCATCGAATTTAGTCAGGCTTTTCGAGAATGCCCCACCACCTCAGCTTTATTCACAGCCAGATCCTAGCCTCGAATGTATTCACCCCCAACCTATCCAACAATTTACTCCGAACGAGCCTCTTGCCAGCTACGGCTCATCCTGCGGCTCTATACACGTCGTTATCAATTCTGTTATCGAATTCAAAACTTGAGATGGCCGAAGAACATAACCCAACCGTCCGAGAAGGGGCCGCAACTAGTCATGGCGAAGACGAGCTTCAAATAATCGCCAAATCTGCGGAAGATCGCAAAGCCGCCTCTGCGCTTGCCTCCCTTGATGCGGCCGGCCATGATGAAACAAACAACAAAGAGGTTGACAGCGAGGCGGTGAATCAGGCAATGAAGAGCTTGGGAGGTTCAAAACCTTCTGCCTCCCTCAAAAGCCCACCAGCAAAGAACGTCAAGGTGGATGACCAGGACATAGCCTTGGTAGTGGACCAGTTGGAACTTACGAAGGCAAAAGCCACCGAACTGCTCAAGGCTCATGATGGTGACGCTGTCAAGGCCATGAAGGCTTGGGTAAAAGCATAAGCAAGATCAAGAGCAAAGAAAATCAAGTTCACTTACGAGGTATCGCGAATCACTTGGCGCAATTGGCCAGCATGGTATCCTAAAGCCATATCAAACTTGGGTTGCCGCCCTGCTTGGGTAGCAAATATTATAAAACCATTAGCAATAAGCCTATGGTGAATAATCATGGAGTTTGGCATCAAAGAACTTATCAGAGAGCCCGCGTCAAGATGGAAAAATGACCTTGAAAATTTTGCGTTGCCATGAACTTCACGCTATACACTGTTCTTGTAGCAGTAGTAGATACAAAATCCACATCTCTAATAGAAATTCGACATGACCTACACACGCTACACGCATTATTTCCCAGTGACATGCTTACAAGGGCTGAAATAGAACGGTTCAACAAATACGCTTGTTTACGTGCATCCGCATTTAAAACCTTTCAGCACGTTTGGGCTACCGATTTAAGAATGCGTACAGTACTCTGCCAGAACTCCGCTACCAAAACTCACTTCCTCCTACTCAATAAAATAAAATAAAATCCGCAAGATACCCTAGGATGCATTGATGCCACCTCATAATCCACGACATCGTACCCTTGCAAACTATTATACTGGGCAAAACAAGACATTAACTAACCTTGCGAACACACCTACGAAAGCCTGCGTGGCCAAAGTCAAAACTTCTGGTTGATATAGACTGCTAGTAATTTTGACTATGTCTGTCTCAATTCCAATTTCTAGCCAGTGGACTTCCGATTTTTGGAGCAAATTGGAGGCTCTTGCGTCTCGCTGCCATCAGCCTCAACATGACTTGCTCATCCTTGTCATGGCGTAGGATACCGTCTCCCAGTTCGCAATATTTGCCTCCCTTGGACGGGCAAGTCCTTGTTAAAAAGCCATGCTTTGTTGGCGAGATTATGTCGGATGGCCTCTCTGAAAGCGGTGTATCGGGGAGCTCAGAGGCATACTTAGCCACTGCTTCCGGGGCTGGGGTCTTGGGCACTGGGGTGAGTAAAGCACAAGACCACTCCAGGTCCCCATCGTCATCGCCATGGTCGCCCTGCTCAGAGGGAGTAAACATCCACAACGTGCTTTCTCTCCGGCTTCTGGGCGTAGTCGGCGATCTGGATGTTTTGTTGATGCTTGAGACAATGGTTCCATTTTTATTAGCAATAGCCCTGGGCTCCATGCTTTTCCGGCGTCGCGCTCCTCCTCGAGGGACGAGAGCCGTGTCAATGTAGTATGGTGCTTCATCAAGCCATTCATTCTCACGCTCGCAGCTATGTTTTCAGGTCAATTTCTGGTCTTGGGGGGCTTTTTGGGATGATGCCAGTTACTTACTCCAAAACCCAGCTCACACCAACGCAGTGAACAACCCCATTTGTCTCACGGACCTTTTCCATAGTACGCTTACCGCCATCTTTGAAAACTACATGCGTGATTCCAACTTTAGAAGGACCATCGCCATTACCAGCTCCGCTGGGGTTCCAGTGCCATGATCTAACGCATTTGGCGCCCATGTGGTTTAAAAGCTCAATGAAGATAGAGCTAGCATCTGCACCTTCAGTGGTGTGTACATCCACAAATATAACAGCACCGTGAAGGAGCCCGGGGTTGACATCTCGCCGAGGAGTTCTTCCAGGCGTGCCAACATTCGACCAGATGTCTTCCTTACTCGGCGTAGAAAAAAACTCTTCTCCAGTTAGGATAGAAGCTCGCTGTTTTTCTTTTGCCGGCGAGTACGAGATGACTGTTGCACTCCGTGGCAGGCTACCGATATTTCTTGATGAGATGCGGGAAGTGCTGAAACTTCTCTGTTTTAAGGGGCTGGACTCCGAATCATCGGCTGGTTTGAGAGGCACCTTTGTGGTTGTGAAAAAAGATTTTTGCCGTAGCAGTTGGGGAGGAGTAACAGGCGCCGCCACCTTTCCGCTTGATAAAACGGGGTCTATCGGAAGCTCATTCTCATCTCCATACTCTTGGCTGGCCTCGGACAGAGTCTCCTCCATGAGCCGAGCATCGGCCACGTCGTGTGATTGCTCTTGAAGTACGACAGACATATTGTCTGCCTCTTCGACTAGGGCAATATCTTCATCAAGCATATTAATGTCCTCCATTACTATTCCGTCGTCATCGTCGTCCTGTCCAGCTTGCGAACCAATCTCTTCTCCAGAGGAAACGGTGCCAGTATGAGCAAGAATTTCATCATCAAAAAACAAGTTTTTCATTTGGAAAGACTCCGACTCGAGAGATACCACTGTGTTGCTAGCTGGAGGAGTGGACTTCGTGTTTTTGATATCCAGGACCAGAGCCGAGCCATGCGGGGCCTCTTTGGCAAGGCCAGCCGCAGACCAAACGTCCAGTTGTTCCGTCAGCGATGTCAGCCCCATAGTACATCTTCTTGATTGCCTTCCAAGCGCAAATGGAGAGTCTCTATTGTCGTTCGTCCTTAGGTTCAAACCGTCAGAGGATGTCGACAGCTGTTTCAAGGGAGAAGAGTCATCTCCGGACCCGATATCAAACCCGTCATTGCTGCTTGGATCAAGGGCATTTTCACGGAGCTGAAAGGCTGAAATCCTCTGTGAATGGGCAATAGCCATGTCTGACTCAGTCATGGGTGATTGAGGCTCCAGAACCTCATTCTCATCTTCCACTTCGGCGGGCTCTTCTTCCAAAACCATGGATCGCTGCTGCTCAACCCCTTGAGATGTAATAGAAGCCTGTATACTGGTGTGTTCATAAGCAGGAAGATCGTTTGCTTCCACCTGGTCTCGCTCTTTGGATAGTATAACGTTGGCCATAGAAAGGTTACCGATTAAGTCAAGTTTTATATCTTCTGTCCCCTTCTCTGAGCTTTGTTCAATCAGAAGCGGATCAGCCTGGCGTGGTAGTACAGCGGACAGTCGCCCAGGAAACCGAGGGGTTTCAATAGGTCCAGTGAAAGGTTCATGAGCCATCATATCGTGACCGGCATCGCCTAGCTCCTCAGCTAGAAGAAGGTCAGACGGTCGTCCAGACATGTTTACAGACGAAGCAGAAGCGACTATTGGCTGCATTTGTGGAGTGACAGTCAATGGATCTTCATCATCAGGTAAGAGCTGGGATGATGGCTTTGCACCAGGCATCGCCCGCTTAGCCGGGGACTGCAGCATTGAACACCCCTTCGCTGCAGGCTGGCTATGTAGCGTGCTTCGAGTGATCAATGTTGGGAAGCTAAAATCTTTGATCGGTGAGGATGGCCGCTTGGCAGGTGACTGGAGAAGCGTGTTCATGCGGACTGAGGTCTGAGCCTCTTGATCAGCGGATGGAACAAATATAGGCTTCATATCTGACCCTGGAAGCTTCACACCGTATAACCTCTTTGCAGGAGACTTGAACGAATCTTTTTGGGGTGAGGTAGGGGGCCGTCTAGGTGGCGATCCGAGAGCAACAGCCCCTGTATCTGTGGGAAACTTGGTTGCGTCTGTATTGTAATCGGCTTCAATTTTGGCAGAATTGGTTTTGGAGGCCATGTGATTACATGAGGCGTTTTTTGGTAACTTGGAGAGGCTCTTCATCGTCGGCATTATCTCATTGCCTCCAGCTAGCTCGTCATCTGAACTCTCTCTGTCTCGGCAAATTGGCATCTGAGTTACCTTCTTAGGACTCAGAGGCTTCTTAAGAATAGATTCGGACGCTGAAGCAGTTGAATTCGATGATACATTGGGCGTGGCTGTAGTTCCTCGGCGAGCAGGGCGTCCACGGAATCCTCGCTGTGCATTGATGGTAGCTACGCCATTTGCCTTCGAGGCTAGGCTCATGTTTTCCTTGCCTGATTGCTGAAACTTGACGGTCTTTCTCATGATAGGCTTGGGCTCGTCCAAGGACTTTTTTTTTGCGGTTATAGAGCGATTGCCAGTGATTCTAGTAATTCTTTTGCTTGGTTCCTGAGTGGCGGCTGGCAACTCGTCGCCAGTTGTTTTTTTCGGGCGGCCACGAATCCGTGTTGAACGAGAATAATCCTCGGCTGGAGCTTTAACTGTAGCTACTCCAGCAGCCCTATTTTGGGAGCTGTTGGTGAATGGCTCGTCCGTCACAGCTGCATTACTACCTTCCGACTCGGCTCTGAGCCTGGCCCTTATCGTACTTACGGCTCTAGCATCGGCCAGCTCATCATCACCCTCATCGTCCTTTTCATCGGCTCTTGTTTTCCTTTTTGCAGCCGTGCTCTTGGTGCTTGCGGTTGCCCTTGAGGTAGTTCGTGCCTTAGCAGCTGCAGTGACGATTCTAGTCGTTTTCAACGCGGACTCGCTGGCTTTAGCGGCAGCTCTGGCTCGCGTCATTCGTTTTGGTGGCGAGTCCATGGTTGCGAGAAGTTGATGCGTATTCGCTATCTTAGTTGGGTTAGTGAAATTAAACTTGAAAGAAACGCGAGCTTCACATTGCGTCGCTTTGCAAAAAAAAAGATATGCTATCACCTTTGAGCAGCCGCGATGGCTTTTGTTGTCGGTGGCTGGGTGTATGGTGCCGTTGCTCGGCAACAAGAATGATCCACAGGACGTGGGTCGAACCCAATCTGCCAGTCTCACAATCATCATTGTAAAGTGGCATTGATCGGCTGGTGCGAATAAAAGGCAGGATTTTTATCTTACGAGCTTACTAGTACGGAGTAGTAGAAAGCTGATGAGAATAGCTCACTCCATACGGAAAGGCTCTCCGTGCCTGTCCCATTGCTTCCAGATAGTTGCGCAAGCGGCTCGGTATTTATAAAACCATGTGCATGGCCATGACTGGTGTAGCTCCAAGGTCAAATCGTCTCCTATATTACTAGTCTCTCTTCTCACACAAATGACTGAAGATATGAATATATACATCGAAATCCGTCCAAGTTGACGTGACAAAACACAGGGTGAATCCACAAGGAAAAAACTTGTAGATGTCGTTTGTAACCTAGATAATGCGACACTTCAACATAGAAGTGACATAACTGGCCAGTATACCACACCAAACCCTATGTCAAGTGGATCCCAAAATTTGCGCATCAGGGCCGAGGTGGCTTCAAAATCTAATGAAGAGAAGTGTCCTGCCCATCTTTTCTTTCCTTTGGCCCGACGCACGTTCTTTGTTCAAAAACAAAATCGACCTTCTTCATCCCACTAGCTGCCCTGGATGAGTTGTACTGGGACGGTGTAACGGTTCTCCATACAGCGTAAAAAGTACCGATACTGTCGGTCTGCTTGTGATTAACACTCTCATGACACGTTATCTAAGGGACGGTCGAAAAGGTCCGTCAATTTTTACCTCCCTGATGCCGTCCGGCATCAACCGGAGCCATTCATTCCAGCTTTCGATATCAACATTGTCGTCATTCAGTTTAATAGTCAAGTGAAGTTGCGGGTTATTCTCATAAGAGAAACTATTCCGCAGCGAGCTACCATGATACAGGGGTGAAAGAAATATTGAAGGTAATCTTGAATTACCTGACATCATAGCATGTAGCGGTGCGGGGAATGTGGTGATTGTTTCCCTCTCCGGTTTGCTGTCGTGTACCATCTGGGGGTATTGCGACAAGAGCAGTGAGTGTAACTCTGCGGCAGATAGTGGTGTTGTCCGGGCAGCACGAATCCTCAACTGCTCAGCCAGAGCGCGAGTAAAGGAGCATCGACCAAGCGATGCGACATGATCCTCAGATACTGATGCAGCAAGGAGTTCTAAAACCCCTTTCTGTCGCACAATCTTGGACGAAGGATAATATGCAGCATCCATGATAATGAGCGTATCGGCGCAAGCTTCTTCTAATACCTGCTGTATGCCACTCCACCTGCATGTAGACGCCTTTTCTTGGTCTCTAGAACTGCACTAGGAGTGTCAAAAAAAGGTCAACTGAAGAGATGAGCGAGCCACATACCTAGCCAGAATCATTTCTCTATTACCGTCGAGATATGTATGCCCAGCATAGTACACAATTTTCAGCGCGTCGCGTTGGTCACGATCCTCAGAAAAATCATTGAGTTGACGTGAAAGCCATCGCCAGGAGCTTTTAAAGCCATCAGAGGCAGACGGGATAGCTTGGATATGAAACGTATAGTGATAGGATTTTTCGAAGACACCTGCTAAATCTCGGACTGCGTCTTGTACGATGGTCACATCGTCATCGTCTTGCCAGAACAGCAGCAAAACTTGTACGAAGTTATACCGACCACGGTTGGTAGCTGACAGTATTTTGGGAATATTGAATTGCAACTCATTTTTCAGACTCTCAATTCCAGGCAGAGATAACGACTTCTCTAACCGTGGTCCGGATGGCAAAGGTGTACGGATTCGCGCGTCACTCAGCGGATGCCGGCTGGGTTGATGATGCGTGGACGGCGGAGAGTCTAGTTCCATTTCATGTGGATCATGTGCAAGACTTGGCTGTATGGTGCTGAGGGAAGATGCAGGGCTCAGCGGTGGCCCTATTCCGATTGTAAGGGGTGGAATCTCCGCAACAGTAGGACTGTGGGATCTGTGAAAACGGCCCATCAACTCCTCCCAGGTCATGTTGTGATGGCTAGGATGGCACTGTTGACGTTTTCAAGAATCGTTAGCGCAATCATGTCAATATCGGAAGGTTCGTTCTGAACCGGTTGAAGTTGGAGGTAATTGGAGCATCACAAGTAGGAAGAGTAGCATGTTAGAATACACCCGTGCTGTGAGAATAGTGGCAAGTTTGGGAACGAATGCAAGTATTGAAAGTCAGACTTACAGCAACTCGCCTTCGACGACAGTCATGGCAAGCCCCTAGTTTTCTAATCAAGGCAGCCCGCTCTCTGGATTGTTGCGATAACGGTCCGGTCCGTCTCCTGCTGGCTCGACGGGTGTTAGAGACGTCGAAGCCGTCTTTGGCTGAGAATGTGGACTGATGTAAGTTTGGGGAGGTCTCGGCACTGTACGATGTGTTATTGGTCTCAGCTGAGGCCATGGTGGCTGTTGTAGCCTGCGTTGAAATCGATGACAAAGTATCTTTGCGTGGAGGGGGTGAGTCCGAACGGATCATATGAGAAGATGTTGGCGAATACAACGAATGGCGCATCATGGGTTCCTCTGCACGCGGAGCTAATATAGGCGGCGATGTCGTTGAAATTGATGAGGTTGTACAGGGACCAAGGGCAGATATTGAGGCAGGAACATCAGGTGGTAGAGGGCTTCTCTCTTCTTGAACTGTCACCAGATTCGACCCGGATGTTGCTAGAGCGGCACCCGCCAGACTATGAGCAGAATCCATGGCTGTCAACAAAAATGTTCCACTCGAACTTAGTACTAAGAGCTCATTGTTAATCGACTTGGGCAAGGAGACACAGCATGAGGCAAGAGGAGGTGCGATGCCGAGAGGTGGCCACAGATGAACAGATGATTAACACATCAAGTAGATGGTTATTAGTTGCCTCAAATCTGGACTGACTTCGCGCAACGAAGTTTGTTTCTCTCTCTCTCGCGCGCGCTCCTTTGGCTCTCGATATGTCAATAAGAGCCGATAGGAAACCGATGGTTTGCGACGATGTGGGCCAGGCGTAGTAAAACGAGTTCCTAGGTATTTTTCTATTTCTTTTCCGTTTTGACGAGAGAGATATGTAAATATTGTCTCTGGGGTAGAATTGACTCGATTTGGTTTCTAAAATAGGACGCCTGGTTGTGATGAAACTTGTGTCTTTTCCAGTAATGGCGCAAGTAGTTGTCCCGAGGCGGTTGGCGACCCCCACCAAGCATAAGAACGGCGGCGGCTTCAGAGTGCAGCGAGGGGAAGACAGGGAGTCAGCATAGCCGAGGAGGGGCGTAACAGCAGCACGGGGACGCAACAACACGGGGGCGCTAATATGGATGGGTATCGGATCTGGTGTCTTGTTCACAGAGGTCCTTTGGATCAGCGCAGCAGTCAAAAGAAAGTAAACAAGACCTTGATCAAACCCTGGGATTGTATATTGATGAAATGCTCAGATCCCAATCGCATGTGCAGGGATGGGGAGTGACAGAGGAGATTTTTTCTCTGGCATGCGCCGCACGAGCGTGGTCAATCTGATCAGTGAATCGCTTGACCACCCCAGATGCGGGATGCAGCGAGCTGAGTGCATACAAGCCCTTTGCGTTGGCCGACCACACGTAGAAGACAAGTCCACCAAGTTAGTGTTGGAAAGTGGGAAGCAGAATCCGAAGTTCGAATATCTAGAGGTAAGAGACACAGGATGTCAAGCAATAATGAGAATCAAGGACCGGACGTCGAACAATGGAATCCCAAGCTCATATAGTGTTAAGGAGCTGAGCAACTCGGATGTCAAAATTGGAGGGAGAAGCTCCTGCTGCCTAGTGAAAGTCCCTCCAATACGTGGGATTAAGAACCCTGCTTTGTATCCAGTATCCAACGGTCCAGCAGCCTCAACTTTCAACGTGATTTGGTAGTGACAAGCTGCCATATCTGCATGTATGTATGTACAAGAGCCGATGGCGGCCCAGTGGAGCAGAACGGTTGACCACTCCTGCACCTGCGCCGACGTCAACCCGCTGCCCAAAGTGGTGGGATGTGGAGATGAATAGACAGGTCAACTGGCTAATTAATGACAGTCAAATGTCAAACGTACAAGAGACATTGCCGAGTATTTGGTGGTATGACTGCGGCCGCGTCGCCTGTTCATCTCGCCCAATCGTCAACCGTCTAATTCCAGTCTCTGGGCTAGGGTTACTGCTGCTGCTTCTGCCGCTGGCTCATACCATGGAGGCTTTAAAGCAGGTACCTAGGTAGGTGATATCGAATCGATTTTTTGAGGTTTGCCTGTCAGTTGCCAATTATCCAGGCAAGCCCACCAGCATCAACGAACCCGAGACCCGGCGAAATGTGATGGACCGACTGAAGGTAAGAATTTGTACGGAGTAGTAGGGTGGGATAAGCGGGACTCCGCGAAGACATGGGGTGGTGGAATTGACTAGAAGTTCACTACAGTGAATTAAAGAGCAGGACGTTCTTAAAAGGTACTACGTAGAAGAAACGTATATGGGCTACTGTTAGCTGAAGTCGTAAATAATTCGTGCAACGCAAGCTCGAGTTGGAGCTGACCCGAGAACATTCTACGAAGACGACAGGGTAACTTTCTGTGTCTCGTGGGTCTCTACTCCGTTCGGCACGGAGCATTTTATTTTGTCTGGCAGAGACTCGCGAATCGACTGTGACAGTGTCTGTGGCAGTACGGAGTACGGAATACCAGACATTCATCTAACCATGCAGACACTACGAGTAGACTCGGAGTGATTTTGCTGCTACAAAAGGCTGGTAGCTTGGCTGTCGAGAGCGGTTAGTTCTTCCCGATAGCCGTGGGAAGAACCGGGGCGCAGAATCACAACATGGCTATTCCTATGGACTAGCCTCTCAATTCGTGAACTCTACTCCGTACTCCGTAACAGACTACGGAGTAACTACGGAGTAGCTACACTTGTACCTAAATTGGAATCTGCTCCACATCCACACACCGATGAGAGAGCTGGAAGTGTACCCCGTACACCCATCCAGGTTTCGTCGTCATCGCGTCTATAATGCCCGAGGCCCATCATTAGCGTCTGCTGTAAACCACGAACTCAGAATGGCGGCCCAAGGCGAAGCGGGACGGGATGGCATAGGGAGGTTCCTCCAGTTTAATTTTTCTCAGGACGCCAAGCAGCACCGAGTCTAAATACGCAAGAACAGGTTGACCGAAGGCACTCTGCAGAGACTATTGATGGCATTGAGGCTATTACTAGTAACGAGGGCTGAGAATCTGGCACAGTCACCCAAGTTTCGTATTGGCAGTTCGTTCGACCCTGCATGAACTCGCCCACGTAAACACTCAGCCTTCTAGAGCCTAGGCAAAGTTTCCCCATAATATCCAGGGGTCGGGAGCTTGACGTTGGTATACCATTCTGTTCCCAAGATGGGATGCGCGTATTCTACGGAGCAAGCATGTGCAAATTCCAATATCAAATGTTCCCTCCCTGTAAGTTGCGAAAAAACTCCGGGTTCTCTGCGCGTTGTGATTGGGTCCCCATTGGTCACCGTTTTGGCATCGTTGCCATCCAACCTGCTCTACTTACCAAAGACGCATCCTAGGTGAAGTCCCTAACGCGAACATCGGAAGTGGGTCTTCATGCTTACCTGGGTAGGTGAAACAGCATTTGACGAATTTCTTCGAGGCACCTCATTCCGGTGAAAAGAGGACTTTCGAGATCAATATCGTCGGCAGCTCAATTTGTACAACCCCTGTTTCCCCTCGACGAGACCTGTGGGTTCTGGGAACACAGTACCGAGGCTAACTCCATGCCAAACACCAGGGCATCAGGAGACGTAGTTTGGTCAACGTCGACACGGGAAGATACGGTCCAGTTCAGGACTTTGTAACCTGGAACTTTCTCCTCGCAAGTTCAGATAGATCATTTTAAACATGCAAAGAGAGTGGGCGGAATACGGAATCGCGAAACATAATCTAGCCCAGCCAACCTGTGGCTCCAGCGCTGTGTCCAGTGTGTAAGTGGCCGTGAAAATGTAGAGCGGAAGCAGGCGGCTGGTATGGATAAGGGCAGTGATGTCAATGCTCGACTAAGGTGATGTGAAGCATTCTGTTGATGTGCGGGATCCTAGCGAAATTATGATGATGATGCTGAGACCGTCATACTGATGTACGAGCAGAGAATCCCGACCTTGAAGACAGTGGGTACATGCGATGTGAGACTGTCAGATCTGGCTGCTGTGCTCCGTAAAGCGACAAACTGTTCTGGTGTCATCGCCTGCTGGCCCCTGTTTGGTCCCACCCCCACACCTCACTGGACCTCCTCCAGACAAAGTCGAACTTCAACACGGTTGGGCACATTTTACCCAATGGGTGGTTTGATATTCATTGACGAAATTTTCGGCTGGGCCGTTGAGCATGATCTAAAGTGTACTAGTAGAACCTATTGATTAGTGGATAATTTTGATTGTGCGTTCAGACTAGTGTGTTAGAGAAGTAAAGAGTTCTGCGAAAACCGCCGTCGTCCGGCTGGGCACAGCGCGGATGAGTGAACCCGACTTCATTTGCGCGTCAAAATGACTTGGTCGCTAGTTACTGCACGGCATGACCGGTTCTACCCTAAAAAAGTCAGCCTCGTACGGAGTACGCTGGTCTGTATGCTCGCCAACACAGCGCACATGCGCCGCGTTTCGACCCCATGCTTCACCGAGGTTCAAATGAATGCCCATAGTGCATGGACCTTGCTGTGTGACGTTGGCGTCTACCTCGTGCGGCTGTCAACAATAATTATGTCCCCAAGCCTGAAATAACAGACCCTGTTCATAGGTGAATGCAAAGAATTTCAAGACATGCAGATTAGTGATTAAGGAACACGTCATTGCACCATCCTTCACATCATTCGCAAATCAAAGTATATTCTGCGCTCCAAATAAGAGCCTAGTTCGTGAAAATGCAACACTAAGGGCTATTTCAAAGCTTCTCCTAGTGTAATATTTGATAACAGGCTTTTTTGGGTATATCAGCTCATCGCTCGCCCCTACCGAAGTTCCTCTTCCCAACCCAGCTAGATAAAATGCACGAATGGTCTGTTGCAATTGTAGAATGATTCTGGGTCATGTTCAAAATAATCTCAATAAACACAAGTACATTTCCATACGCTGCGGCGATAATGTAGAAATCATTGGTTTTCCAAAGCTGATAGTTGACTCCATTCATCGCTTTTATACTCACTGCTAGCAAGTCTCTGATATCCTATTTCGTCTCTTCGGTCGTCAATCAACCTGCCCCATTCGAGGAGCAGCCGAAACAAATATATTTCCATATCTTTCTTTTGTAGCACCTTGGAGGCCCAACGTTGACCTTGTTGCGCTATCCACTCTGCATCACTAGAACGGCCCTTTATATATGTGTTAATGTTATTCATTTTAGCCTTATTCGCTGTTCCTGTGAAGTACAGTAATGTCGTGTGTAGTGCCTGGTACCGTGGGTCCACGGGCACGAAGTGCAACCACGGAGTGAGTCGATCGGAATACCAGGTCTGGAATATTGTCGAAATAAAGGGTAGACTTTGTGAGCGAAGGACCTTCAATATATCTGCCGGTGGGCCGTCATCTTCGTCTGTTAAGAGAACATAGCGATAATTTAAAGGATTCTCCACCAAGGAGTTAACGCCGTACTCTTGCTTAAGGAGGTCACAATTTTTGCCGAAACAGGCGGGGAAATCCTCTATACCCACACGGAAAGATAGATCACGATTAGCCTCCAGGACTGACACAGATTCAGATTTGAACATGTCATCAGAGCCCTGAACGGGGAGAATCATTGTGACTCTATCTCTTATATCAGCATTTCCTGTAAGATGCAGGAGCCTCAATTTGTGGCTCCCCCTAATGGCTTGTTCGGTTAGTGCATGTGTCCCAACGGAACTGCTCCAAAAGAGGGTGTCTTTGCGCTTTGAGAAAGGCTCCCCGTGATCAGGCTCGTCCGTTCGGGAGTTGGATAACGGGACCAAAATATCTGAAAACCCGGTCGTCTTGAATGAACCAAAGAGCGGTACGAGCTCCTGAATCGGGGGCAGACTTGGATCCGTAATGAAAAAGCTATGCAAGTAGCTTAGGTCCGGTTGACTACATGTGTCAAGTGATGTTGCCCAATCGCTCATCAATTGGCCTCTCGAGTGAGGTTTGACACAAGCCGAGCAGAATGAACCAAATTGCCAATGTGGACCTGTCTTGACGAGAGACGATGATGGGCATGCTTCTGTGAACAAGTGTTTGAAATCAGACGCCCATGTTTGATGCCATTGTTGGCCACCGTCTGTTTGACCTATGCCTCTCGACCCTAACGTATTTGTTATGGTTATGGAATCATTATTAGATCTTTTGGATATAATTTTAGCCATAGACTCCAAATATGCCTGGCCACGCAGTCTTTTATCAGCCCACGACGGAATAATCCGAGGGGCGCGATTGAGGTTGACGGGGAGAATCATGTTAGGTAAATGTCTGGAGAACTTCTTGATCATATCAACCAGTTCTAGTAACTCTAAACTGGTTGCTTCATCTCCCAGGTCGCTCGCAGTAACTTGCCCGTCCTTCACAGTGATACTACCCACCCCAGCATATGATGTCACTAACTTGGCGCGTTTACGCAGCGTCTCAGGCGGTAGGGACCAAAATACCGCCAAATCTTTGTCAATTTGCTGGAACTCATCGATAACTGTAGAGTCAGACGCATATTGGTACCACTCGCCAAACTTGGGAGGTGGTGCTCTGCCACCATGGCGCTCCTCATACGTCGTTACTGCAATAGCAATACTTTTGCTTGTGGCCGCTTTTACGAGCCAACGGTCATGTATCGCGCGAGCTTCATATATAAGATCATTCATCGGGTGGCGTTTGTCAAAATGACTCAGTGGTCGGACAAATGCGAAGATCGTTGCGGTAATAAGAAGTAAAACAATGAGCATGAAGAACAGACTTCGTCGAATAAAAATGACACAACGGATTTCTTGGGCATAAATGAAGACGCCAAGACCTAGGGAAGTGACCCAGAGTGGCATAAGACTAGAAGAAAGGGAAAGATGCATCCAACCACCCAAGCTGATGACATTAACAGCGGCACGCCAGATGCCGACAAATGATGTGATCAAAGTCGTAGATATAACAGGAGAAGTTTCGCATGCCCAAATAGCCGTGCTAATAGTAAGTATTGAGAAAGCGACGGTGTCGAACAAGACGTCAGATGCATAAAAAGATCCAAATGACGGGTTGAGGTGTCGATACCCCATAAACGTGCTAGTAACTATCCACACAAAAGCGATAGACGCAGCAGATATGAGGCAAACGTTCGACAACATATGAAGTCGTAACTTGAGATTCCCTGTCCACATGAGTATGCGCCACAATATGACAACTATTGCGGCATCAAGTATGACCCCAACATACTGAAGTGATATTATTTGTGACCGGCTGTCCAATGGAGTAAAGCAAATATATGTCGATCTTGTCATCTGATTGACTGCCGCATACGCCCCGGATGAAACGAGGATTATTCCAACTATGGACAAGCAGAATTCTGCCCTGCGTCCGGTCATCCAATCTTTGAAGTCATCAACAAAGGTACGCCATGGATCATCAAAATCATCAGAGCCAGGAATAGACCATTTCACATCGCTTGCGATAGCATAGTATCCGATGAGCAAAAGGCAGAGCCAGGACTATCGGAACAATTAGCTTCGCTTCTGAGGGAGGAGGGCAAACCGGCAACAGAACGGGGAGCCTAGATGAAGAACAGCCAGGAACAATACGCTTCAATGGGACATGATGATTTACCTCGACGCCTGAAACAGAACATTGCTGTTTATAATATACATGGTTTAAAATCTCCAATCGTGCAACAATGCAAGCTATCAGACCAAACGTAAAGTACCGCTTCGGGCGTGGCGGGAGACAATCGCTGGTTTCTTTCGCAGATCCATTTGCATTTGTGCCAGTAAGTAAGCCGGTCTGGCTATGCCTTGCAGCAGAATTAAATCTCCCATCAACTCCCGGGATCCATTTTGAGATGTAACTGGTTGATAGACATATCAATCCAGTGAAGAACAAAACTATCAGTGATGACAGCTGAGGGCGCGCTGTTGAAACTGTAAGAAAACGGTCAAGCACTGATGGGTAAGCCAACGTTCCATACCAGTCAAAGAGTGACGATCCAGTGAGTTGCATACATAGGCGAATGATATTACAGTGCTTTAGTTTAGTTAGCAATAGTTTGATCGGTCTCATCTCCCTTCTCACTGAAATGACAGGCATGGATATTAGCTTACCATACCGCTGAGAGCTGATGCACAGGTAGCAGCGCCATTGCACGTGCACCTATCATGTAGAGTTGCTTATAACTCTGTCAATAGGCATGTACGGTGGCATTTCTGAATTTCTGAATAATACTATGAATGCGCCTGGCAAGTACCGAAATAAAATTTACCTATAATGGATGTTGAATTGAATCAATATGAAACCCAGTCAGGGGCTGACTGCAACAAGACTGACGTCGACCGGAATTTTTTGGATTACGTCAGCGGCAAAATCTCCGTCCCTATCTATGTTAAACAGCACGCGCTCGAAAGTAGGGGTGATTGTAAACGGCAATTTTATTCTTCGGGTTTCTTTCCAAGCGGTTCAGACCATGTATTGAGAGTTTGACTTTTACGACCGACAGCCTGCCTATCTTCACCCTTTTCATCATGGCGGGTCTGAACGATGCACCATTTGTGCAGTCTCTCGCAGTTCCTACCGTATGCTTCTTGATTGCATTTCTAGGGTATTATTCGCAATACATGCTTCAATCCACTTCGCTTGAACCAGGCCCGCCGTCGCGAAAGGAAACCATCGTTTTCAACACGTTTCTATTGTCTTTGTGGTACACTTATTACAAGACAGTGACTGAAGATCCAGGTCGATATGTCTTTTTAGACAAGGATATTGAAGCTGAAGGAAGGTGGTGCAAGAAGTGCTCTGCCCCCAAACCTGCGAGAGCACATCATTGTCGGCATTGCGGGCGATGTATTCCCAAAATGGATCATCACTGCCCTTGGACTGCGAACTGTATATCAATGACGACATTCCCGCATTTCTTACGGTTTCTAATTTTCGCTAATATATCTCTTTGGATGCTCGAAATTCTACTTTGGCAGAGAGTTTATGCTCTTTGGGAAGCACGACACTTGCCGGCCTATCTGGGGCCGACTTTGCGGGAATTAGTAGCCTTGGCTCTTACGTCACTCATTTGTCTGTTCACATCAATTGCCCTTGGCATTATGCTCATCACGGCCGTAAAGAGCTGGCTGTTCAACTGCACTATGATCGAGGGCTGGCAGGTAGAACGACATGAAGCAGTAATGGACCGAGGTGGACGGGACTGGTGGGACATTAATGGCACCGACGGCAAGAGTTATAGAGTTGAGAAAGTCGAGTTCCCATATGATCTTGGAATATTTGCCAACATGTCTCAAGCTATGGGGACGTCCAATTTTCTTAGTTGGATTTCTCCATTTTCGAGCAGCCCAAAGGTTGATAGAAGTGGAAGGGGACGGGGCTGGGAGTGGGAGGAGAATGGATTCAATCGCAAGACAGGAATGTGGCCACCATTGGATCCGGAGAAAGTTCGTATGGCAAACAGTGAATGGCCTGCAATTCGTAGAGACTTTGCCGCCGAGCTTAGAGATGCGAACTTACCGTCTGAGGAGCGGAAGCGGGCTTTTAAGGAACGGCAGCTGCGAGATGTAGAGAAGAAGAAAATCATGCTTGCAGAACTCGAGGAAATTGATGATTATGATTCTCATGAAGAGAACACCGAGGGGGACGACTTCGAGCAAACGGAATATTGGAGGAACACCGATGGTGAGAGACTGGAAGATTTTGGTGTTGACGAGGATGCAGAAGA
This sequence comes from Conoideocrella luteorostrata, assembly GCA_032433595.1. Taxonomy (NCBI): domain Eukaryota; kingdom Fungi; phylum Ascomycota; class Sordariomycetes; order Hypocreales; family Clavicipitaceae; genus Conoideocrella; species Conoideocrella luteorostrata. The sequence goes on from JASWJB010000041.1 coordinate 68,117, forward strand.
TTGTGTCAGTAAAGTGCCCCAGGAAGACGATATACCTCTTGCAGACTTGCTGCGCCGGCGTAAAGGCCTACATTCCAGCGAGGCAAATTAGACAACCTATGGCAGAAAGGTTTTGAGCATTCTGTTTTACGACTACTAGAATTTGGCTGTATTGAAATGATGCGTAATGATTTCTAACGAGAACTTGGCCGAGCCTCTCAATCATGACGAGTGCCCTCATATGAGCGCAGATATGCTTGATATTCTTATTGCTGTAAGCTGGTTGCGAAACATCATTCTATTCAATTCTCTCAGCTTCAAGAGCATCTCGAGAACTACCTGTCCCCTGAGCCAAATAATCGCTTACTACTAAATTGCCCTTGCCCAATGTCTTAAAACCGCAATCCATGCTCGATTCACCAGTCGTCATCCTCCTTCTCTTTTTGCATAGCATTTTTTCGTGCCAGGAGGGCATCAGCTAAACTCCCGCCTAAGCTTGGTGTTGGCGTGTTGCTGCGACTACCTTCTGAGCCGCTTGCCCCGTTAAGACCAAGGCCTGAATCCCGTTGGGCCAACTCGACGGGCTTTCGTCCTGCAGCCGGACGCTTCATAGGAGGAGCAGGTGGCATTGGCTTTGACTTGACAGTGGGTGGGGCCGGAGGGGCCTTCGGGGTCGGCGCTGCTTGTTCCTCTACATAAGCTGATGGGACCCAGGCTTGACCAAGATCATTCTTGGCTAACCACCAACCTGTGGAGTGTTTGTCAGTGGAAGTTCAGAGGCACAGGTTTAAATGTGTCTCTGCAAGAACATACCATTATTTTCCTTCTGGACGATTTCCAGCACATCTCCTGCCTTAATGGAAAGCTCATTGTCTCTTTGGCCATTAAAGTCATATAGTACTCTAGCCATTACCTTGGGACGTGCTGTGGCGGCGGGAGGGGGTGGTGGCGGTGCTCGAGTGGCACCAGTATTAGCACTACCTTGATTTCCTGCGTGACTTGGAAGTCGTTTACTAGTAGATCCCAGACTCGATGGCCTAGTCGTGCCAACAGAAGCCGCCGTCACCGCTGCTGGGGGCAGAGGTATGGCTCTTGAGCCGGCACCTGGCGTAGGCTGTATTGATCGTTGGCCAGTGAGTCTAGACGGTCGGCCGCCAGGGCCACCAGGTCTAATCAACTTGCCGCGAGTAATGGGACGGGGAGGAACCGGCTTAGCCCTGGGCATCAGCCGTGATACGGAGGTCGGTGACTCCCCTCCTCGTGTGTGAATGGCGCCGCTCTTGTAAAAATCGACGGATTGTTGGGAATCTTTTATCACCTTAACCTGTTGAAATTTGTTGGGCTTCTTGGCATATTCAATGACCTCTCCAATCTTGAGATTGAAACAGCCAGGCATAACCCGCTGCATTTGGGTAAACATTTCTGTCTTTAGGATGCAATTCAACAGAGGGTCAGCCTCCTGAGCAGATCCTACACCAAGTGAGAACCAGTCATCTTGACTTGTAGATGTGCCAATGAATTTGATAGCACCCAGAGGAATAGCCCGTTCTACTGCTATATGGATCTGACGATCCACAAATTGTTGGGCAATAATATAGAACTTGCTGTTCGTTATGACGATAAGACGTGGGCTAGGTTTGCTGGATCGTCCGAATTTAGCCTCTAACACCTCTCCGCGACATGAGAATACCACGCGTTCATTCGATCCAATATTAGCAGCGTTTCTGACCTGATTAGCCACTGCATTGACACCAAGATAGTCACCCAAAAATCTTCGAGATCCTAACAGACTCATTCTTCTGCGCTCTTTTCGACCTTGTAATAATTTGTGCCCATGATCTCGAAGTTGCAAGTACTCAGCTCCTGTGCGCTTTTTCCGCCACATGCGCTGTATACGAGTTGCAGACTCGGCACGGTAGGCTAGATAGGCACGCCACATTCGCTGGATTCTGGTAGCCATGTTATGCCAATATCGGTCACGCATGTGCTCTAATGCAAAGAGCGTCTCCGGAGCTTTGATGAACGCCTTGGTGACACCGAGTTGCCATTCCTCTTTGGGGATACTAGTGTCTTTCAAAATCTGCTTCACTGCATCTTCTGTGGATCCTTGCCATGTGTATTCTCCAGCGTACGATGTAGCTGGCGATAGAAGGAAGAATCGGTCCACAAACTTGTCGAATGATTGACGATAAGCAAACCCTGCTCGTCTAATGCGAACGTTCTCTTGCAGCCCCAAGTATTTGATTTGATGAAGAACATTCGGGCTATTATATTCTCTTGGAGACTTATTCTCATTTGGCTTTATGGTTCGGATATATGAGGGCTGACATTTCATCAATGTGTCGACCAAGGCATTCGCCGAGGTTCGAATTCTATCCCCAGCGGACGGCGGCTGCTTCCTATTGTCCTGATCGACCTGTTTAGGGAACAATATATGCACAAACTGATTTCCGCTGTGTTGGAAGAGATCAAGAAGTCCTTTTAGCAGTTGATCCTTGTTTTTATCCGTGATTCCATCTACTGTGTAGGAAACGTCTCCTGCGTAGTGCTTTATAATGAAATTTCCTTGACGGGGAGTCAAATGAGCATGAGACATGCCATTGATGCTTTGCATAAATGTTCTGTCACATGCTGCAGGGTCAGCATGCGCTGTCTTGGTGGCATCTTTCATAGCGGAGAATATTCCTGGGGGGCGGATTTGCTCGATGAGATCACAAACGACTTTGTTGTCAAAGTATTTGATTGGCGTCCACTGAATTTTCTCTCGAGCATACTCTTCCTGTTCCGTTTTGAGTGTGAGCTGGATGAAGATTTGCTGGAGTTTCTCATTCACGTAGTTGATGCAAAGCTGTTCAAAGCTGTTCTTCTCGAAAATTTCGAACCCGTAGATATCCAAAATTCCAATCGTATTGGCAGAAGCTTGTCTCGACTTGAGAGACTTGTTAATTCTCTCCACAATCCAGTCAAACAAATTGTTATAAATAGCCTTGGCTAAAGCATCACGTGTGGCTGTGGCTTGCGCAGCGTTGGCGGGAGATTCAATGACTTCGCCGTTTCTTGGTGTAAGAATGCGTATCGTAATTGCGTGAATCAGTTTTTCCGGCGTCACCTCCATAAGATATGCGACAAAATCCACAACAGACTGATCAGCTACGGCAGCATAGCCACTATCATCTTCTTGAAATTGAATATTGCCAATCCATAGGACGGTCGCCAGCATTCGGAATATTTCGTCCTTTTCAGTCTGACCAAGACCAATGACCTTCATAGCATTGAGTGTATCTTGGAAATCAGCAACATCGTCAATTCCGTCAACGTCAAAGCATTTGGAGCGACTCGTATAGAAATATGTCTCTGGTTTCTGAAGGCCGAAAAGCTCTTGATACTGCTTTGAGGCACCTTTTGTAAGTTGATAGAAGATGTGGAAGTTTCGCTCATTTGTAATCTGACCGACAACGCGCGACTTTTCGAGCAAATAGTTCGTAATATCAGCTCCTACCGGTTCGCCAGTCTTGTTGAAGTGGATCTGGAGATATTTGCCGAATCTTGAAGAGTTGTTGTTCCGCAACGTTTTGGCATTTCCAAAAGACTCTAATAATGGATTTGTTGCCAAAACCATTTCTTTGATCTTCTTGATATCACCCGACTGCTCGCCAGAGACATTCGCGATGTACTGCATAATGCGCTTGGCAGCCTCTGTTTTGCCTGCACCAGATTCACCCGATATAATAACGCATTGGTTATCATGATATGCCTTCATGTTGTAGTAAGCCGACTCGGCGATTGAGAAAACGTGCGGGGCCATCTCCAAGCGATTTTTGCCTTTATAGCTATCGAGCACTTGGTCGGTGTAGATTCCAAGGTCGCGAAACGGGTTAACAGAAACAAGCACATGGCCAATGTAAGTGTATATCTCAGCGCCCTCGAATCGCTTCTTCAGATTGTCATTAATCGCTTCGTTAGATACCTTGCTCAACAAAGTCAAGTCTGAAACTCCGATCTCCTTCTTCTTGGTCGCCTCAAAGGTTGCTTTCTTCGGTAGACCGCCACTGGCTCCTTGGGGTCCTAAAGCCCCTGCCTGGGCATTGCGGGTAGCTTTGTCCCTGGGGCGCCTCGATACACCCTGTAAAGAATGTTAGGCTATGTGCTAGTCTTCGGGGGGGAGGTTGGCCGTCGATACCAGGTGCGTGAGATTCTTACCATGATAGACGATGATGCAAGGGATGAGGAGTGCGGTCAGGGATGGCGATAATAAATCACTCGGCCATAAATTTAAGACAGAGCAGTTGAAGAATTAGATGCTGAAGAAGGAGAGGGGAGTGGTTAGCGACGTTTTTGTGGCATGGTCCTTCCCTATTTGCTTTTAATGTGTCGTCGCCCTGTACTGTGTGGCTGGGTGCAAATGATGTTATTGCTGGTTATAATGTGCGGTGCATTCAAATGGTGACGAAGCGCCGACAATTTTCCGTCTCAGCACAGCCTCATGCACACGTATTGTAGTGGGGTTAGTGCCGCCAAAGGTCCTTGACAAAACTGCTTTAACGCTGTCTAGAAAAGGCGTTGGATGACTTGCCCAACATATTCATGTTTGAGATACTGTATCATACCGCCTTGTGTACAGGACCATGCTGCCCATTATTGGGTCATATGCATTCATTTATTCATGCGATGTCATTTATTACATCAGTCACGGATCCAGATGGTATGAGGTTACCCGCGCCGAAAGTCCAGGTAGGTTTGTAATCTCTCCGCAGTCTCAAAGGGCATGTGTCTTTTTCCTGATGCAAGAAGATCGGGGACAATCGATGAAGGTTGAATTATAATAAAGCATACATCGGTTGATGCTTGCAAGCTTTGTGACTGAACTCCACACGGTGTGTCGTCATTCTGCACGCCACAAGTCACTCGCACTTTTTCTGGTATTAGACGCAGTATCGCGCTTGGGTATCTTAGCTCAAACTGGACAATTTGAGCGCATCAACAACCAGCGGCATCTAACAAACTTAACAAACGCATTGGGTCTGGTAAGAGCAGAACATTGGTCACTCTCTACATAATCTTCGGGCGTTGAAAGCTAGGAAAAAAACAATACCGAGGACTTAGGGAACGCGTGTTGTGAGACGCTTAGACTGCCCAGCCTAGTGGTAAAGGTCGAGCGGTATTAGGATTTGGTACTCCGTACATCATCCCTGGCACCTAACTTACCTAACGGCCTGGCGGGAGGCAGTCAGAGCATGAAGTAATCGTGTAAAATGTGGTCTAATTGACTGGCCTCCGGGGATGTTTCTCACCAACGCTCTCTCGTTTACATCTTTGTTCTCGGAGGCTGTTTGCATTAGCCTGGTCTCATGTAGATAGATCTCTTCCCGCTCTATGAAGCGGACAATCAAAAGACTGTGCACCATGAACTACGTATTACGTATTGTTGGTAACTAGCCCTTACCCTCCCCGCTGTGCAGCCAATTGTTTGATCAGTCTGGAGTCCATCCCCGCATTTTCGTTGCGGATACCATCATGCCGGGGACAAATTACGCGACCCATTGCAGCATGGTTTGGTTAGCCATGAAGTTTCACGTAATTTGTCCCGGATGCCAATCTAGCTCGTAACCCACGAGCTACAGGCTTGGTTGGCCGCTCACCTGGCCCGGCCATCCGGAACGATTTACCATACCACTCACCTGCCCACCCCCAGCCGCCCTTTCAACCTATCATAGTCCTCTTTCCTATCCCAGCTCCTCTTCACTCATTGAGGCTGTTTCCGCAATCTCAGCTCCGGAATAGTACACCCATTGCTTCCTCTCAAAGCAAGAAGAACGCCACCATTCACGTACAGCTACGGGAAGAGTAGACGTTTAGTCGACACCACACAGCCTCATCTCGCTGCCAACATGTCCGCATCTACAGAGCAGCCGCAGGCGGTGGATGAGACACCTATTTCACCGATTCGCCCGGATGCTGCCAGAAAGAACTCCCTTGAAAACCACCTGATTCACCGTCCTAATCGTACAGAGCTCGTAGATAGTGCGTGGCCTCATATCTCGATCATTTTCCTAGTTCGGCGACCTCTGTCGTATGAGTACTTCAATCAGGAATGACTATACTGACACCATTGACCGATTAGAGAACATTCTACCAGCTTCTTCAGCCGCTCCCGGCCTTCTTGCAAGCCAGAAGGAGGTACAGTTCGAGACCAACATGATGCCAAGGTAGATGACTGTCCCAAATGTACTAAACGATTGATAGCTTGAGAGAAACATGCTTGAGGATAAACTCAATGACAAAATCTCGCATCGTCCAACCCCCGATGAGCTCGTCAAGGGCGGTGTTTTGCGTGAAGATCCTCGAACAGCAGAACAAAAGTATGAGGAAGCAATCGAAGACGAATATGCCAAGCGTGAGGGAGGCGCCTGATTACACAGAATCAGGTTGATAGCTTCTCTCAAGACCTGACTTGGTGTGTTGGTCAATAATGTATTGGAGATAACAGGAGATCGAGTTTTCCGATGTAATCCCAACCAACTTGAGATGGTGCAAAATTACCGCAAATCTACCGCATTTCATCAAATCAGAGGAAGCGGGCAAGGACTCACGGTCAATTCCGTGCGAAGACTATGCTGCGAATAATGGACTCAGGAGAAATATCCTTGATTAATTTAATTTTTGTTTTCTCGTCACTCGTGCTCTCGTCTCAATTCGAGACTTCACAGTAAAATGTCGGTTATATTCCTTAGATGTCGGCTATGCCATGCTGGAGAACATTGACCAACATTCCAATATTTATAGTAATGTACTTAAACATGGACTTGCGTCATGCGGCGCTGTGTGAGTCCTGGCGTGCCATGAACAGAGTCTAGGGCCGCGGAAAGAACACCATAGCGGCCGTAGAATAAACAACAAAGTCTGTGCTTTGCGTTCGCACCATGACTTGACTTACTTCCAACATCCTCACGCACGCTCGTCTGAAAGTCACAAACCAGAGACATTGCTTCCAGCGCCAACACAGTCTGGGCTATCTGGAGATTAGAACAATTTGTCCATACTTTCTCGCAGCTGGGGATATCTCGGAAAGCTCTTACAACCCACACATCTGCTATCAAAGGTATGATATCTTGTAAGCTGACCGATACCGCGGCTCGCATGACTCCAGCAGATGTATATCCATATGTAAAATATCATTTCTGTTTCATCCACCGTCACCCTTTGCAGCTATGAGTATCGCGGCGTTCCAATCTTTTTAATTCATTGGGGCATTTGCGCATCTGTCAACTTCTGTTAGTTACAAGGTCGCTCAGTATCCCAGGCTCCTCAAATCCGGCATATTATGCGCCACCACGATCCAGGCATATATTGATCCTCGGCTGGAAGGCTTCCATATTGTATGTCCGGTTTGTGCGCAGAGTCCTAGTAGATGCACGATATTGCGTACATGTTGTGTCAGACTCGGGGGTTGGGTTAGGGGGGGGGTCTATTTTTGACCCAACACTACTACACCAATATATGGTCACGCTCACTTTATTAAAGTTGCTGCTTTTCATTCGAAAATCATAGGGGAACCGCGAGATTCTGTATTTCCAATAAATCTAAGCCCATGTACCTTGTAAAGTATTCGATTCTTTGTTTCCGTGAGATTCTGAGACGTAAAACATCTCCAAAGCCCTCTGCCATCTCTACATAAATACACTGTCCTACCATTAACTCCCGGTGTAGGTATTCCTTTGATAATACAAATAAAAACTCCATCCCGTTTCAGCTATTCTAAATAAAAGCAGACTTCAATTCGTGCTTCATCAGGGCGGTATCAAGATCTCGCGTACGACCCACCGTAACCTGGGCTTGGGGATTCATACTCGTAGCCGACTCGATTGTGGCTAACGACAGCGATTCCGTTAGAAGACCTTGTTACTTCGACGACATGTTTATCTGGATGCGCGTCAGCGATAACAGCCCAGCTGAGAGCAAAATGACGTTTGAAACATACTGGCTCCATACTGACGGTATGTTCCTGGTGATAGGGATGCAGTCCCAGAGCCGGTTGATGGGCTGACATATGATGAATCAGAGTAGGCGGATGCGCTTCCCACTGATGGAGCTCGGCTCGTTTGGTGCACCTGCACTTTGTGAGAATCGCTCATTGTAGATGGTAGTGTAGTATTGACTTTGAGCAGTGAGATGGAAGAAAATCGTATGATCTACGAAGAAAACTATCGGGACGACAGCTGGCGTCTACGAATATATGTATTTATACTGGAAACACAGCAGGGGTGCATCGCTCGGCACTTGGGAAATCAGCATTGGGATCACGCATCGAAAGTGAGGCAGCCATTACCTGACACGAGCTGCCTATGAGTTGCACTTCATGGGGCTTAAAAAACGGGAATGACTCAATGCCATGGCCCGCCTTGGGCAACGCCCGCACCCCATGACGAAGACCTCTGTCTGATTTCGCATCAAAACGGTAACAAAAGCCAAGTCAGAGCGAGGCGTAACCCGGCTCGGTTGGCTATGAAGTGCCGAAAAGTTTGCGGCCTCGTTTCAAAGACTCGTTGTGGCTATAGTATTTGGACACTTTTTTTATGTGCAAAAGCAAGGCGAGATGACAAAGACTGGCTCCCATGCCAGAATCAAGGAGACCGGGGCTAGGGGCCACAGCTTTGATGAGGCGGCAGGATAGGCGAACCCGGAGGCCTGTCTGTCAGCGCTGTTTTCTCCTTCAAAGTAACTACGGCGTAACTGTTGCTGAAATCAACTGCAGCCCGTTCATGAATCAGTTAATCATATTACCTACGCGAGGTTGCCGCCTTAAACTGACGTTATCCCTCCCTATACTCCGTACACCAATATCCAGTTCTATACGCAACGGACATCAAAGTGCACAGCACCGGCACGACTCACAGCCTCGGAATGGAACGCCTCTCAAGTATGTGCTGATTCTTCATTGAGTTTCCTTGTGATCTGGCTTGCTCGCCCATACACAGCCTTCTAGATCCAATTTTCATCGATGGCTGTGTCGTGCAAGCATCTGTCTGTGGCTGAGCCAGGCTACAAAAGCCATGACATGCGGAGTACGGAGGAAGTACGGAGTAGTTAGACTAAGTACCGTTTGGGTGTATTTGGCTGTTCTGCACGCCTTAGTTATTTATCACATATCTCTACGGAGTACTCCGTAGAATGAACAATAGTAGGCAAACTTGGGTAGGCGCCCAGGCTTGTTAACTCGCGTTGGGTTCGGAAGCAAGCATGCCAACGCTGCACGTCGCTGCACATGGCTGCAACCAAGAAAATGTGTGATTTGCTGGGTAGACGGGCAATGGGTTGACCTACTGCAGGTACTACTTTGAGCTCACTGGCGGCCTAACAAGTGGTCGCCTTCTTGTCTAATCCTCTTATGCTGAGCCGGCATAATAAACTCAACTGGTCGTAAATTGTTGGCCACGTTGCGCTTTCGAGTAACACACGGCGCAAATGACCTCATGAGGGCGGATGGGGGGGAGGGTTAATTTTGCCGTCACCGTGAACGTTAATTTAGTAGTCCGCCCAACTACCAAGGAGTCAGTCGTGGCTCTCCATTAGTTATCACACTGGTCAACGTCAGACCAGTCTATTAAGCCTCCGCAGCAGCAAACCAGCAACATGATGTACGCATAATCGGAAACACCTGGTGATTACCTACCCTGTAACCAACTCGGTGGTGTGGCAAGGAGCGGGGACAATCCAAACTAGACACGGATCCACCACAGGTGCACCCTTTACAACTCGCTTCCTCGAGTTGTTGTGTTCATATGTGGCACATCCATACATGTCCCAGTATCACAACATATCTCTACACCTTGCATGTCTATTCGGGTACCACTATAGCTATCGAAGACTCAAGTTGCGCGCGTTTAATCACAGAACACATATATCGGTGATACAACACGATGAAATCCTCCGCCTTATTGTCTGTACTGGCCGCGGCCACAAAGGGACTGGCCGCTGCTGATGAGCTTAAGATCGGTATTGCGCACAAAGTGGAGTGTGACCGGACAACGCAGAAGGGCGACGTTATCTCCATGCACTACAAAGGCACACTGGACTCTGGGAAGAAATTTGACTCCAGTAAGAGCTACACCAAACTTCGCACAAACACAGCTTTCACTGAGCATATGCTTGTGGCCACTGCATGTAGCAGGGAATATAAAGCTGACGACTCTACCTCTATGAAGGTTACGACAGAGGCCAACCGCTCACCTTCACCTTGGGCGCTGGACAAGTCATCAAGGGGTACGACTACCAGCATCCTCTCTATCCATGTGATCATAATACTGACTAGCAGAACACAGGTGGGATCAAGGGCTTATCGATATGTGTATTGGAGAAAAGAGGTGAGTTTTCTTTTCCAGCGAAAGATCTTACTTCAGGTCATTGCTAACAATTAGAAGGACATTGACCATCCCACCAGAACTTGCGTATGGTGAGCGTGGGATTGGCCCAATCCCTCCTGGTTCTACCTTGGGTAAGGATTTGGCTCTTTATTCTATTCACGCTTTTGCTTAGCCTAGTCTCACTGACACATTTCACCAATGAAGTTTTTGAGACCGAATTAGTGGGAATTGATGGTGTGCCTAAACCTCAGTACAAGGATAAAAAGGAAGACGTGGTTGAGAAGGTGGGCGAAAAAGCCGGCGAAAAGGTAGCTAGCGCTGTCTCGGAAGCTGCTGAAGCTGTCAAGACTTTCATGGCTGACACCGATGACGCCCAGGGCCACGAGGAACTCTAATGCCGCCAACCAGGCTATGTTAAAGTTCTTACACACCAAACATGCTGAACACCGGTCAGAGAATTGGCAGTGGTTCACATCTCCGCAATCTGTTTTATCCGCGAGACTCTGCTATTGTCAACATGTTGTGGCATAGGAAAGCAAGCCATTGATAACGATCCGAGTCAAGTATTAACAGTGGAATATCGGAGACGCAAACTTGCTCTGATGCGTCGGCGTCCAGTAAGCATTCAGGGGGCAATGGTTTGTGGTTACTCATAAATATATGTGCATATCTACGTAAAAGAAAGCTTTGGTTGTTTTGGATCCACTGCGCCTTTGGTCTTCCTTCTATCAGTCGAACGCTGAGCCTTTGATCCAGCGTGAGTCATCTGTGACTTGGAAGTCAGTTGACCCTGTACTGCATCCCGTATGGTTCGTCGTGATAAACATAAATCAATGTGGCTGTTGAAGGCCTTGTCGCTAGGCTCTTGCGGCCGAAGGCAAATTGGGCAGGTCCACCAGTCATCTTCCGCCTCAGGCTCTTGTTTCATAGGATTTGGCAACACTTCTTTGCCATGCCTACCAACTGTGATATCATCTGGATAGCCCATGATTCTTTTCGGAGCGGCTTCGCCACTCAACTGGGTTTCCTCGGTATTTGAACTTTCCCATCCACCGCTTTCATCCGTGCCCATGGCGGGGTTGTCCTGCCCCAGACAAATTTGAGGGCTGAGTGTGGCGACATCGAGCCTTCGCCTTTTAAAGCCGAAAAAGGCCATAGCATCAGGCTTTTTAGTGCTTATTAGATGCGTGCAACGCAAACCCATTAGCCTTAACCTGATGCCCGGTAGTTCCTGTTCCAGCTTGCTTAAAATCGGCAGGGAAAAGCTGTACAGGTCATCCGCCGAGCACACAGCCCTGGATGCCACAGTCTGTCTTGTGAGAACCTCAAATGTATGTAGCTTGACTTTCAAACATATGGTCCTCCCTTTGCATTGGGCACGTGCCATGTCCTTCTCTAATTCCTCTGCTGTCCATCTTAACTTCTCTCTCAACTTAAATGGGTCGGACATCTCTCGAAAAGTACTCTCGGTGCCTACACTCTTACGCTCATATTCTTCAGCTGGCTGGATCCTTGTACGACCCAAGCCGAGGTAGCAGCCGATAAGGAACTCGAACGTCTTCTCGCCAAATAACGGGTTTAAAAATTTTCTTTGTTCGTAGATATCCCCACAGGTCTGCACACCAATCGCCAAGAGTTCACGCTCTAGTACACGACCGATACCATTTACTTTTCGAGTTGGTAGATCCCTCATGAATTCCATAATTATTGTTTGGTCACTCGGCAAGACATACTGGCCGTTCGGCTTATTCAAATTAGAGCAAATCTTGGCAAGCTTCGTATTCGCCGCTATTCCACCCGATACAGTTATGTCAGTCTTTTGATGGATCTCTCGCCTCATCTGTTCAATAGCCTCGGCAGGCTCAACATTGTTGTCATGGCAGTACTTGGTAATATTCAAGTACGCTTCATCTATACTCGCGCTTTCGAATCGGGGATCGTAGTTTACTAGAATTTCTCGGATTTCTTGAGCTTTTGAGGTGTATTTTTGGAAGTTTGGCCGAAGTAGTATCAGGGAAGGACACAATTTCTTGGCGACAAACCCTGCCATGCCTGACCGACACCCGAATTCTCGAGCAACGTAGTTACAGGTCGTAAGGACTCCTCTGCCGACAGCAAATGGAACATCTTTGAGCTCTGGCCGCTCGAGCTGTTCCACAGCTGCGTAGAATGCATCACAGTCGATGTGAACGATGTGCTGAGTGAGATCCCTTGTTAACTCCATTTCACTGATAACTCGATCAGCGCTTCGTAGTTCGTTTGTAAGGTCCTGCTGTTCTAGACGACGCTTTCTTGCAAGAATTGTCTCGATCTTTTGCGTTAATATCTGATCTCTGACTTCCTCTCGATTGAAAAACTTGGAGCCTTTGGAAGCGTTGTAAATTATCTCCGAAACCTGCCGGTGGCAAAAGCGTCAGTACATCTATTGCGGCATAAGTATAGATTTAGGGAACTCAAACCTTGCCTTGATCAACCTTATCTTGGCCTGCTTTAGTGAGTGACGGCCCTAATAAGTGATATTTGAGAGTCTTCAACCTGTCATCTACTTCCTTTGGCGCCGAGTCTTCTTCTCGCCCATAATCGTGGTTCTCGGCGTTGGCCATCATTTAGATTGCGTGGAAAGATAGACAAAATATGTGACATAGCGTTTCTATGGTTCAATAAAACTACTGCGCTTCTGTCATAGAGCAATACTTCCACAACTATGCACGGCTACGCGTGTCAAACAACGCGCATAGTCAGAACCTCCAGGCACGATAATCACGAAATCACGTGATCTAAATTTACCTTCCTTACGGAGTACTTAGGGAGGGGCATAGCTTCTGTAGCCAAGCCCTTTCAGCGAGCCTATTGGTTAGTGCCGCCTGACAAGCAGCAGTTAAGCGCCGAAGATATCTGCTTGTCAAGAGCTAACGCATATAATCATGCGATGAAATTCCATGGCAAAGAGACTCTTGAATAGCATGACCCTATCAAAGCTTTCCTTTTCCGTGGGCGAACTGCTGGTGTGACCAGGCTGGGAAAAGTACAAAAACTCACCCATCGCGGGATGGCAAACGTCGCATCTTGCCTTTCGCCTTTCCCCGCAACTTGCTGCACTTATTATTAGCCTCTTTTTAACCTGGGTTACTTTGATATCGACATCTCGCACTGCACTCCTCTTCAAGCAACGCAATTTATCCTGAAGATGGCGGCTCGAGCTGGAGAGGAGAATGTTGCTACGTTGTAAGTTTTCACATGGTGTCTCCCTGTATTGCGATGCACTAACGGGTATATTCGTCAGATTTGGTGATGTTCATTATTTTTATGGCCCCCTGGGTGTCGAGCCAAGACACCATCGATTCGACAAAGGCTCATATGTCTATCTTTTCGAAAATGCCATTGACAGACGCTGTCGCATCGAGATAGCCAATCAACCAGGCACTGATGGCCAAGATGCTTTTGATGGGTGTAAGAGTCTTCCCTGTGAATTCCGAGATAGGAAATGTAAACTAAGAATGGATTTGGAGCAGTTCTCGACCAAGCACATGTGCGGTATTCTTATTTGCAGCACTGTATGGTGTCACTTACGGTTGCGGATTCCGTGAATCAGGATGAGTGGCATCTCCCGACGTACGACCCGAGAAACGAAAAAAAGTATCATTATAAGCTACACTCTCTGGACATATATTTTTGGACCCAGAATGATGCTTTGCAATTCGTCAGTGGTGTTAGAAGGGTGTTACCAGGAACCCAAGTCAAGGTTTTGGACGAGCCACCCCCTCAGCAAGTCATGAGCCCAATCGTTCAAAGGCTAGAGAATGTGGCGATCTCAGATCCGCAATATGGAATCAGTTCTTCATCGCTGCAGACTGTGCCCCAGAAACCTGCAATTGGGACTTCCTCAATAGCCTCATCAGCTTTGCCAGCCAACCTGCCACCGCCACCTCCTCCGCCGGCCAATTTTGCTCCCATGGCGTATAATCCGGCGGCTCCGGCAGCGCCTGAGACAATTATCCATCGGGAAAAGACGCCGCCACCAGACGAAGACCCTTTGAATCCACTAGCCGTAGCTGTGGCTTATGACTATCAGAAACAGCCATTTACACCCGCCTTTCCTTCCCAGAGTCAGTTCCCGCTCGGTCTGACAAGTCCTGGTTTGCCACCAAACGGGATGAGTAGCACTGGGATGCCGCCTCAGTTTGCGGCACCTCCTCAGCATCCGGGAGTGCAGAGAGCTGCAACTATGCCTGCAAATACAGGATTGAAATCCACAATTTTAGACAGTTCCTTTGGCGCTGCATTTCCCGGGTCTCCTACATTTTCATCTCCGCCGCCCCCAATATCGACCGCTACTCAATCTACAGCACAAACAAAGCAGCAGATATCTGGAAATGTGGCTCCTCCTCCTCCTCCTCCACCTGGTGGATTTTCAAGCTATTCATATAACCAGCAAAGCATTAGGGCGCAAGACGGGCAAGACTATTCCATTCATCAGCAGTGGTATCGACCAACTGAGGCTGAGTCTGGTGTCAGTAAGTTCCATCAACATCAACCCAAGACAGAAACGCGAGGAAGGCTAGAAGAGAATGCTGGACGTTTAGAAAGAGGCGTCTCAGGGATGTTCAAGAAATTTGAGAAGAAATTTGGGTAGAATTTTGCACGACATGAACCGTATTTCATACTCTGGTTGGTTACTTTGAGTCGCATTGTAGGACTCATCAGCTCGGTTAATTATGAAAACCGTTCGCAGATTGGGTCAACATGCTTGGCTCCGGTTCTCTGTACCTTCAGATCCGTTTAGTCCCGTTACCTCGAGAATAATGTAATCTGTTGGCTATGCCGTGTGCGAAGAAATCATACAAGATCGAAGCATGTGAAGGATCGATTGTTTTTCTTAAGTATGGATTACCTTAATCCTGACTACTCTACATGTGAGTTAAGAATTATTTGTTTCCCATTACTGCTGGATATGAGTCCCGATACACTCCAAAATGATAAATATAAGTTCGCCTACTTATTGTGACTACCGCATCGCGGAATTTGAAAGCTGTACCTACTCGAGGTCGTTCACGTAACCTCTGGCCGGGGATTGAATTGTTACGGAACTGATTCTAGGTAAGGCCAAGTTCTAGACCAGCAAACAGTGCTGATGTAGATCTGGCCGCCGTCAGCTCTACTCCGTACAGCAATCAACATCCATTGGCTCGGTGGGGACGTGGTGGCTCTGTGACGCTGACAGGATCAGCCAGCCTGCAATGAATCAGACAAATCTGACCAAGCCTCAAATAGCCATCCCCGAAAATCGGTATTTAGGAGCGCTCAAGGACTTCGACTCCCAGCAATTAGCGATTTTTCTAGGTCGCTCGTTCCAGGAACAATTATTTCATGGTTTAGTCACCTTCAACCCTTGCTTAGCAGTGGTGATTCGAGTTGCAAACTTTAGCACGCTGCCCCCGGTTTGCCTGTCGAGTACGGAGCGCTTGGCGGTACTCAGCCTCTTCTTGGTGGCAGAGCTCCACAAGGCAGCATTTGAGCATAGAAGGCAAGGCCCTCCTCCCACCCCGAGCAAAAGCGCTTCAGTCACAACGATCATTTGTCACAAACCATCCATTACGCTCATACCCTCGCTATTCAAGTATAGATATATGGATAATTTGGGTCATGTAGCGATTGCTCCATGCATTCAGCACCGGAAAGCATGCATATCTCAGACTCCACGCAATTTTCGGAAGAGTTTCACAACCTACAGATGCTACACCTCCGCCGAGAGCTCAATAACAAGAGCATTGCGCTTATTGTACGCTAGCATGTCCAAAGACCTACCCCCTTTCGAATTTTTTTGCCGCTGATAATTGTTGAAACAGGTCGTGCTTGCCGTAATTGTTGCTTTCGCACTTATATCATTTCTTATTGTTTCTTTTGCCAAGTTCCGCCGGCGCCGGCTACAACGCGACCGAGAATTCGACGATAATGGGCGGTGGTCATTGCTCAATATTTTGGCACGGAAGCGGAATGGTCAGGGCAGATATGAGCAAGCTTCCGACAACAACCACGACGGGCCTGCCCAATCTCATCGGCTCGGAACGACGCTAGCTTCTCCAGCTGATTCGAATAGACGGCAACGCACATTACAACGAACAAGACCGGGATCGACTTCCAACGTTCAGAGCGGGGCCCCTGTTGATAGGAATACGTCCGTACGTTCTGTGATGACCCTTCCCGCATACCGCGCCACAGCCGGGTATAACGAGCAGGTTCTTGGACGAGAAGGCGAACGAGATGGAGTTGATGTTATCGTCGACCTCCCTTCAGCGGAGGAGGAAGAGGCTCTTCGGGAGGAGGAAATGGAAGCAATATATCAAATTCGCCTTGCTAGGCGACAGCAAGCCGCAGAACGTGAAGAATCAAGACGAGAGAGGCGTGAAGCTCGGCAGCGAGGTGACAGTAATGCTTTGGCGGAGGCCAGAGCCCGGTCTCGAGCCGCTAGCAATAGCGGTAATTTTGAAGAGCTGCGGCAGGAGGTTGGTCGCATTCAAGACCAGCGACAAAGATCCGTCTCCAGTGTTTCTTACGCAGACCTGGGCGTCGCTAGGCATGACGGGACTCGGATTCGGGCAAATAGCAATGAAAGTGAACGCGTGGGGCTCCTTTCCGATGCTGCCAGTATTGCGGTAGCAACGGGGCCAGGGGCCCGATCGCCTGGTCTTCATCGACGAGAGCGAAGTGAAAGCTCTCTGTTTAGCATTGACGGCGATCTGCGCCCAACATCGTCGTCGATAACAAGAGTATACTCGCGAACCACGACACCAAGAATGTCCAGCGGCGATCTCAGAGCTGGATCAAGCCCGGAGCTCGTGGAGAGCGATTTGGGGGGCGAGCCGATCCACCCACCAGAGTACGAAGACGTCTCCCTCAATGACGATGGCGAGGCTCGAAGGTCAACTGCTTCATCAAATGAGCCACCGCCAGAGTACTCTCAACCAATGTCAGGGGCATCGCCGGCTCTGGATACAAGCCCTACTGTTGCCGATTCATCGTCTAATGTAGGTGATACTCACTCTATGCAACCCACATCAAGAGGAATTGATGACGTGCCGCAGCTACCCAATTTAAGAATTTCTGCGCTGCCGGCCATCGTCATCGAGCCAACGAACGAGACCGTTCTCGCGCAGAATCGCTAAGGCGTTGCACGTGCCGAAGCGCTCGTTTTGATGGTCACTAATGAATGATGACGATAGCATGGCGTTTTGCGCAGAGTCCACCTTAAGCGCGTCTCTAGCAACGCTTCCGCTTTCTATGTTAAATTTCACTTTTTGCATGAAAGAGACGGTATTAAGTGCGGGGTACGGAGTAGACATGTTCTATATTGATGTTGCTCTACTATAATGTTTATGTGCAGAGCGTTGAAGCGAATGTTTCCTTTTGGTTGTGGGATGACGCGTCTAATTAATTTTTATTTTTCGGTTTATGAGACATTTTATATCACTTCCGGCGACAAAAAACGAGTTGGAGGTACTCAAACCGGATCTTATTTTTGGAATTTTGCACGGAGGAACTCAAGGACATATGCTCTGTAAGAGATTAGTGAATAACATGGACATATCTCGGCTCTTCGATTCTCTTCAGCAGGCGTTGCTGGCGACATCAGACATACATAGCGCCGCGACGTACGGGCGGCGATGCGGGCTGGCAGGCAAGCGAGCTAGCGGGCGACCTTGCCAGTCTGGCCCACCAAGACAGAATGGATCTGAAGTATCTTTGTATCCACCCTGTCGCATGATTCGCTAATTCTGTCCAAAGAATTGAAGCTTTGGACCAGAAAATTGTCGCAAAAATTGTCACTTGCTGCCGAACCATTCATCATATATGGACGGCATAATTTTGCGTTAAAAGTCTGCAGTTCAATTCTCCTTTCTTCGATGGTTAGTAGAGCAGAGCATGTCACGTCGTGTTTGGTTACCTGACCAAGAACCAGTATTGCATGTACCATCCGCACAGGCATCGCGCAACCGTCAAAGAGGGCAATTTCTTTCCGCTATCTATTGCCTGTCCATAGCTTACGCACGCAACTATTCTCCAAATGGCTTCTCAACCCTGGAATCCTTCAACATGGCGATCAAAGCCCATCAAGCAGTCTCCCGCCTATCCAGAGCCAGCAAAGCTTTCGCAGGTTGTCAAGGAGCTATCACGCATGCCCCCGCTCGTCCATCCAAATGAGATCATTGCTCTCAAGAGCCACCTTCGCGATGTCGCCCACGGAAGGGCTTTCCTTCTCCAGGGCGGTGACTGTGCCGAATTGTTTGACTATTGCGAACAAGGTGCCATTGAGTCCAAGATCAAGCTGCTGTTGCAAATGAGCGTAGTGCTCATCTGGGGCACCAACAAGCGGGTCATTCGCATTGGCCGCATGGCTGGCCAGTATGCCAAGCCACGCTCCAGCCCGACTGAAATGCATGAAGGCAAGGACATCCCTAGCTTCAGAGGTGACATTCTCAATGGTTACCATGTTGATGAAAGGGATATCGACCCGAACCGCCTAATGAAGTAGGTCGTCTGTCATATATACATATACACGTCTTTCTATCACCCCGACTTTGCTATTTCTTCGCCATACTAAAATGTATTGATAGAGCTTATCACTACTCGGCTGCAACTCTCAACTACATCCGTGCCTCTATTGCCTCGGGTATTGCCGATCTTCACCGTCCTCTTGACTGGGGACTGGGACATGTTCGGGACCCTATCCTGAAGGAGAAGTACTCAGCCATCACCAGTAGCATCCAACAAACCCTTCATTTCCTAGAAGTCATCAAATCCCGGTCAGATGAGTTGCAGACCGTAGAGCTCTTCACCAGCCACGAAGGCCTCCTGCTCGAGTATGAGCAACCTCTGACTAGACTTCTCGAGGCGCCTTCTTCCCCTCCTGGCCCCAACGCCAGCAGCAGAGCACCCTCTCCACCTCCACCTGTCGATGATGACAAGTCCAATGCGAAGGAGGCATACTATGATACCTCGGCACACTTCATCTGGATTGGAGATCGAACCCGTCAACTTGATCATGCCCACGTTGAATTTTTCCGTGGCATCGCTAATCCTATTGGTGTGAAGGTCGGTCCTTCAACGCCGACTTCCGACCTCCTTGAACTGCTAAGAACGCTAAACCCTGATCGTGAGCCTGGAAAGATCACCTTGATCACGAGATATGGGGCAAATAAGGTTGGAGAATTGCTGCCAAAGCATATCCGTGCCGTCGAGGACTCCGAGTATCGCCGTTGTGTCGTGTGGCAGTGCGACCCTATGCACGGCAACACACTGTCCACGCCGTCAGGTATCAAGACGCGACGTTTCAATGATATTTATAAGGAACTTCAGGAGTCTCTTCGCATTCATAAAGAACAGGGGAGCTACCTTGGTGGTGTTCATCTGGAACTTACTGGAGACGCAGTCACCGAGTGTCTGGGCGGTAGTGAAGGCCTGGAGGAGGACGATTTGTCTACCAACTATACCTCTTTCTGCGATCCTAGACTCAATGAAAAGCAAGCTCTCGAGTTGGCTTTTCTAGTCGCGGATCACTTCTCACAGGAACAAAAGAATGAAGCTTAGCGTAATTAATGACCTGAAGGGGCTCAACCTAACATCCAGAGATCTTCACACTTTTTATTTTATTTTAAAAAGAAACAGTTAATCTGTATGAGGAAATCTGTGTGATCATTGATGAGCATGGGGGATGCAATACACTTACTCTGCCAAGAGACATTAAAGCAGCGGAAAACAAAAAAAGTTTTGAGCATTTGGACGTGCCTACAAAGAGAAGGCAATTAGGGCAGTTGTGACATTCAAGAAAAATATCCCCCCAGCACTTGTGCTGAATTCATTATTTGTTGTCTGCAGTATTCTCATCTTAAATAGACCCGACAGAAAGGAACGCTATTGCTTTGTTGGCCCAACTTCAACCTCCGATGATAATAAAATTTGATGGTATACGCACAGGCTGCAGGATTCATGTGATAGAACCTACGACTGCAGCTGTACGGGCAGCCTTTAAAACCATCCACCAGTTTATTCGAATCTCACAATGGGAAATGCCATTTTTAACAAAGATATATCGTCTGAGCGCCTTCAAAAGTGTCTCCTTTATCCAGCTTCTGCCAACCAGCGACACTGCCTGCCTCGACACAAACCATGTTCTTGTACCCGTCTTTGGGTGTGAAGTCGGCCATCCCTTGGGATTTATCGACCCAAGGATTCCACACAACAACCTGTTCAAGATTATCTCTTGAAATGCGAAAACGGGTCTTACCTGAATCGGAGATCACAATTGGATGCTTGGGGCCTTCGATCGGAGTGTACACGCGATCTGCCTCGGAAGAAAATGTGATTGGCGAGGATGTTTCTGTCTTGGTTCTGGCTCCATCTACCTTGTCAACGTATTCAGAGCCCTCCAGACCAGTAATTTGGATTGTGGATATGTTCTATACAAAAGCCGATATAGTTAGCTATTAATGCGTAGGACAAGTGTATTTGACAAGAATTAAGTCGTTAGAGATGGAAGAGGCGCACCTTGACATTGAAATATGTGTGTAGCAGCATTTGACAGTCAAATGATTCATCTCCATCATTTGTGATGACCAAAGTAGTGTTCAAACTTTCTCTGTCTAGAGTCACACTATACAATAAACCAAATTTATAGGGCCAAAGTGCCTTGGTCGACTCCGGAATAGAATCGGTGGAGAGGCCAAAATCTAGCTTCACGCTGGAGCTGGAGCCCTCACTGGTAGATTTGCCCAAAAATTCCCATCGAGCAGTCCGGACGAATCCATGCTGAGGAAGCTTGGAAGTAGCAGCGTGGTTGGGTTGGGGAGGCCCGAATACCTATGGAGCGGTGGTCATGTTAACGTCGATCGTTCGTAGCCATGTTTCTTCTCGGGCTTCGCAAACAAGATACAGTAGTAGGGGATAAAAGACGTACAGGGAAAACAAGAGGAATACCTCCACGAACGCCCTTGGATCCATCCAGGTTCGTGTTTTTGCTTAACCAAAGCTTCTCATCACCAGCAGCGTCTTTCCAACTGAGGACAGTGGCACCGAATAGTAAGACTTCGACACTTTCTCCAGTGGTAAGAGCAGCGGTTACACGCGAGTTCCCATGTGAAATAGTCACCTGAGGTTGGGGGGGCAAGCCAGGTGTTGCAACCAAGGCCGATGGCTTGTTAGGTCTGTCCACCATTGCGAATGAGCAATATGGTATTGAATTCAGTGATAGAGTCAGTGTGGGTAATCAACAGTTCAAAGTTGACAAGAGTGCCTGGGAGACTTCTTTGCGTCAAATAAAGACAGTCAGATAAACAATCAACAGCTCAAGCCGGTCAAAATTGTTATTGGAAAGAAGACCGAGCCGGCGTAACAAGGAAGTTGCCACGCTAGGCAAATGATGTCGTTATCAGCTGCGGGGAGCTTCGGCGTGGTCTTGAGCTGCTGATAGGATCAGATGATTGAGGTGCAGAACAAGGAATTTACAATCGAAAGAGAGCAGTGATGCGAGCGAAAGGATGTTGAGAGGCGCAAGCTGTGGAGCAAGAGAGTTGGTAGGTTGATTAAGGCAGCTTGATCTGAGGCACGCTGTGACCGCCAGTGTCCAGCGAAAACAGTCAGCATGGTGGGTGGGAGGGGAAGCTCGGAAGCTGATGGCGGGGTAGTCGACCGGAGAGGCGAGGATGAATCATCAGTTGAACCCTGTTGCAATTGCAAATTCGCTGCAGCTACTTTCCAGCTGCAGCTCAAAATCTTCCTCGGCAATCCGACCCCAGATACCGTAATTCTAGGTCGTGGATTCATCTTTCTATTAGTCTAACTTTTAGGTTACATAAGCATCGACGTGCAAATCTTGCCATCGCAATTGTAATGGCTCAAGGCTAAATAATGAACAGGTCACGTCTCTACACTTCATAAAACATCAAGACAGTAACTTGCTGCATGATACAAACTCGAATATTGGCAAACCTTAAAAGAAAAAGAAAATGGCCATTGTTGGCCCGTTTAGTCTTAGATCTGCCAGTTTTCGTCCATGACATATCGTGGCTATAGAAATTGTGTTCATTGCTCATTCCATACACAATATTCCTATCCAAGTCACATCCTTGACACATGATGAATCTATTGTTATAATCTTGGGAAAATTGACTCGCCCCATCTATCAGAACGCTGGGTGGTATAGTAGTCCGTCAACATCATGCCAACACTTGGCACCTGGGTATAATTGCAAAACAAAGCATATTTCTCATGAGAACCCTTCCCCGTAATTGTCCTACAACAAAGATGCAAAGTCTGTGTAAATCAGACGTCTTATAAATGCATTCCGTTTCGTCTTTTCTAGGCCACAAATCTCAGCAAAGGGCTCTGCGAACTGAAAAAAGTCCGAAGACTTTTTATTGGCGACGATGAGTTTCCTCGTCGTTGCCAGTGAACATGCCGTTGTTGGCATCAGCACTGGTGTCGCTGGTGCTGCCGTTGTGATGCTCCGTATTTGTCTTCTCGTCAATCTCGTCAACGGTAATAAGAAGCTCTCCATTCTTACCGTACCGACGGGGTTCAATCCTGGCCCGATGCACGACTTCGAAGGCGCCTTTCCAGCCATGAACCTTCTGGAAGATGCTGTCCATTTCTTCAAGGGATCTGTAAGCGGTCTCGGGGAAAAAGAAGTAGACTGATGGAACCATAATGGCGTTGATAATGGCGAAAATGGTGTAGGTGTGGTGTTTGATGTTTGTAAATGCAACAGGGGTGATCATGACAACCTGTGATTTAAGCGCATCAGTAATTGTTACAAATAATGAGTTCCTCCCGTCCAGCATACCACACGAGCACGTATCAAGGATGTGTTTACTCACCATGAAATTGAAGATCCAGTTGGACGAAGTAGACAAGGCATTTGCCGGAGCACGAGTGCGCAAAGGTGTGATCTCAGCTGGATATAGCCATGTCATACCAAGCCAACCAACAGCGAAAAACGTATTGAAAACGAATAGAAATACAATGCCGGCAATCTGGCAGGCTTGGTTGTCTTTTTGGGAGCCTACACCAGCAAGAATAGCCATGGTTGCCGCTTGACCAACGGCACCGAAAAGCATCAGCTTCCGGCGACCAACCCGTTCCACCAAGAAGACGGCCGGCCAAGACGCAATAAAATACTCGGTACCATTCAATGCAGCGAGTAGGCGAGAGATGAACGGAGTCATTCCCAAACGTTGATAGATGGTGGCGGCATAGTATGTGATAAGATTGATTCCGGAAATCTGCTGGAACATTTGATTGACGTATGCAATCAGGGTACGGTGCAGAGTGCGATTCTTGTCACGAGCGAACAGATCGGCATAACGCCCCTGGCTCATCTCAGCTACCGTCTCTTTGATGGCACGGAACTCGTTCTCCACGTATTTGTCGCTGTCCTCAACTTCAGCAATAGCCGCGATGACATCCCGGGCTTCGTCATCGCGGCCCTTCAGAATAAGCCATCTAGGGGACTCAGGTAGCCCAAGAACAAAGCAAAGAATGAAGAGGCAGAAGACGATCTGGAAGGCTAGAGGGAAACGCCATGCGACTGAACCGGGAGCAAAAGACATGCCCAAATCAACCCAGTATGAGATCATGATGCCACCAGTGATGAGCGCACCCTCGATCATGACAAGTTTGCCTCGCTTATGGGCAGAACATGTTTCAGATTGCCACATGGGCACGGTAGATGTGTTTCCGCCGTTGCCCAGTCCAGTAATGATACGACCAATGATAAAGTGCTCAAGAGTGAACGCAGATGCTTGGAGTGCCGCCCCAATAACCATAATAGCAGTACCGAGGAAGATCATGCGCCTGCGACCGAGAGGATTACCGATGAAAATGGTGATGATTGCGCCGATGAAGCAACCCAGGTTATATGAGGCAACGGCGATTCCTTGGTTGGTCGATCTGCTGGCTTTGACACTCTCGTCGAGACCCGGGGCTGCATCGTTGATGTCTGGGAATTGGTCAAGAAAGATGGGGAGTGTCAGAATACCACCCATAACACCTTGGTCTAAAGTTTTTAGGCAACTCGTTAGTATCCGAGAATCATATTAGCAAGATGGTGCAAAGGCAACTCCACATACCGTAACCAAAAAGAAGGAAATCGCATCCCGCGACGGCTCCAATGGCCCAGTTAAGAGACTGGCCAGAGAGGCCCAAGTATTTCTTCACCATGATATATATTGACGGCAACTTCAATGGTGATTCAGTTGTGCAAGCCCTTCCAATTCAATTCCGTAAAACCTTGTTCTTAAAGCCCTGATACCTTTGGAACCACTGGGGAATCAAGGATAACGACCAATGTCGGGTATACAAGATTAAGGAAGGTAGGAAAGACGATAAGTTTGCAGATCAACAACGCATGAGATGAGGGAGAGACCCGAAGGGTTTATAACGTCGCATCGGCCGCGCTTACTGACGGGGGTAGTGGAAGCTCGGACAGGATGGCAATTAGTTGACACGGTCAAACGACGGAATCAAACCCGAGTATGTCCAACAAGGGTACTTGCATATGGAGTCATTCCACGGTAGAGTAGAGTAGTTAGTTACTCGGCTGTTCCGTAGCCCAAGAACAACACCGAGGAGACATCGAACATTTCGGACAAATGCTAAATCATTTTCATTGGTCTCCACAATGCTCCATCGACATGTAGCACTAGCACATGCGTCCG
Source organism: Conoideocrella luteorostrata (assembly GCA_032433595.1). Classification (NCBI taxonomy): domain Eukaryota; kingdom Fungi; phylum Ascomycota; class Sordariomycetes; order Hypocreales; family Clavicipitaceae; genus Conoideocrella; species Conoideocrella luteorostrata. The sequence goes on from JASWJB010000041.1 coordinate 93,165, forward strand.
CCAGTTCTTTGCATCCGTCCCCGTCCATCAGGTCAGGTCTTACTGTAAGTCAGCCTCCCGACAAACTGTTGTTTGCTACTGGTAGGGAGAAGATGGGCAGGGATGCGAGCTTCCCCTGCGTTGTACAATATTTAGATGTTGCCGCTAGGCTTGGCCCAGGCAGCACAAAGCGAAACGGCACGCCACCACCACCACCACCACCAGCCCGGAGTGCCTATTTCTCTCTGCCATCATCAATGCCGCGAACTACTCCGTAGTTGAGTCTTAGTTACGGAAAAGTTTGTGCACTTTCCGGAAACGCCACTGGCGCTTTTGGCCGGCACTATTTGTCAAAACCGGGTGCTCTTACCGAACCGCACGTATTACTGCACGCGACGAAAACTCTAGCCACGTTCCTCAGCTCCTCTCAGCCTGACAACGCGCACAGATGGGGGCGCTCGAAACTGGCAACCATACTAACTAACGTACTCCGTAGATTTTGCATACTTGACCCTCTTTTCCTGCCCCGTGGCGGAGATAGCGACGTCATTTTACCGCGTTTACTGGAGGATCGAAAGGCAACGTACATAAGTACTATACGAATTCGCTCCGTATCCTATACAGCATTGTACAATGACTACAGTGGCTACGAGCTCGTAGTACCATACCCCTGCCTGTAATATTATTCTGGTAAGAGTACTGAGTACTAGAGTATATCCCGTAGCACGGCGTCATCCCTCCCCAGACATCGGCAAACATGCATGGCATTCAATTGGAAGAGAGGTGATGTTTCTGCTCTTAAAATGATGAGGGAGCTGCGCCGCTCATGCGTTGCAGGACTATTGGAGAATATGCATTGTATGTATATTCTCAATTCGCGAAATCACGATGTCCATGCTTGCCAAGACTATTGCAGCAATGTGTAAACGCCAACGCGTTCCCATTTGCGCGATGCCATGCAGTGCCTGTGTTCCCACCCAAGCATTCCTCCCCCAATCACTGTAACAGCGCGACGAAGGGAAAAAAAGATACAGGAACAGTAGATGTCTGGGGACAATCCTGTTCCGTTAATTTGGAGAGACGACCAACAAGTCAGCTGTGTGGTACAACGAGCCTATCGACCAGGTAGGAAATCCGATCTCAGAACACAACTTGGGGCTTATCACTAGCCAGTACCCTTGTCCTGCACACCTTCAAAATCCCCTTTCAACGGTATTCCTTCCGTGGCACACCACATCGATGTTACTAACACTTCAAGTCTACTTGTTACATTTGTTCGCGTCACTAAGTTCGTTATGATACCCGCAACTCCTTCATATGCCGCCGTTAATTTACATAGCCAAGTCAGGACAAGCCTGAGGCATCGGAATCAACCAAAAGTTTTTATCATTTAATCATTTTAGCGGTGTGGGCGGCGACATTTTGACTAGTGGGGGGCTACGCCAGAGTCAGTGGTCTGTCAATCTAGGCAGGCGTGCCAGCATCGATCGATCCTCGATGAAAATTCTCGTCTTGCTGCTGCACATGGGTCCTGAATTTACCTTGTCGCTTTTTGACTGACAACGGGTGGGCACGGGGATGATCAAGGCAAGTGGTCATTCGAATTGGGTTTAATAAAGGTTTCAAATACCCATCTGTCGTTTTTTATGGTAACATTTGACGCATGTCTCTGGAAGGCGGTGCAATCTTGTCGTGAATTCTCCATGCTCGGGAGCATTGACCTAGGGTTTGACGGTTCTCAACTTACCCAACCACAGGGCCGACGGATGATTCCCCTCAGCTCTACCCCCCAGATTTCAACTTTATCTTCTCTCCGGTGATGGCAGCCTATACCTAATAAAGCCCATCCGAAGCACTCAGAGCAAGGTGCAAGAAAAGTCCAGACTGAGCTAGCGGCTCAAGGCTGTCCTTTACCTATCAAGCGGGGATAGTTTAACTGAGCCATCGAGGTGGCATTAGCTCCGCAAGAGATAATGCCTCAGCGACCAAAAACACGATAAAATTAAATAAAAAAAATGCATTAACTATTATATAGCTTAGTTAGCTATTAAGGTAACAAATTTTATTAATAAAAAGCTTTAATAGCATCCGTGGTGGGCGTTCGAATTGAAATAGTCAATTGGACAAGGTGGCGAAATGGCTCAGTTAAACTGTCCCCCGCATGCCTATGTATGTAGTTGGTGAGCCACCATAATCCAATTCAGGGTTCCAATGAGCTGGCAACTGGGCCGCTGACAGTGAAGAGTGCTGGAGAATGGCGAGTCAGCATCGTTGAGACATTGCTACAGTCGCATTCTACCGTTCCACCTAGTTACCCTGCGGTTCGATACAAAGTGCCAAGCCAACAAAAATATCTTGCTTGAATACTCCGTACGATCCACTGTAATGTTTCATGAGAAGCAACTCTTGTATGAGAAATTCAGTAGTTAATGGCTGGGAAATGCGGAAACGCTCAATATGCCACCATCCTCTGGTTTATTGCTCTTGACTGGTTTGGATGGTCTTTCTGGCTATGAACGGTTTGAATTCAGTGGATGGACGGATCCCTACTACTGCTCTCCATTTGAGACGTGCTGACGTCATTTTCAATTGGTCTTCTTATTCCGCGGGCCGACGGCCATCCAAACCACAGCTGCCGTGACATTGCGCGCGATTAGCATGGTATCACCATGGCCCTAGGACTCTAAAGACTCTCCCACAGTGGTATTGATTTGTTTTCGGCAATGAACATAAGAGAGTGACATTTTACAAATTATTATTCACTAAAATGTCCACATAAGCATTCCGGCCGTTTGAGATATGGTGTGTTTCCATGGAGTGGGCGAGAAGCTGATGGCTTTCATCCCCATGGCGTGGACAGTGTGATACAATATCTTGCCGACATGTTCTCGTTATCACCACGCTCTGAGCAAATAGTTAATAGCGTTACCAACATGCCTACCTGTGCCCCGGTCTATCTGCGTGTTCTTTCATTTCCTTCATCGGTGCTTTGCACGGATACTTGGATCTCTCACGTCAAGCCCATGTTTAAATAATAACTGGATTAGTTTTTTGTCATGTCCGCCAAGACCTAACATCTCACTCATCTTACTAGTCTTTTTGTTCTGCAACCGGCTTCTAGAACGTTACTTTTACTTACACGCCCTCTATCTTAATAGTAGGAACTAAAACTTTAGTCTACATCCCAAATCAGTCCATCTCGTTGGTTGCTCGCAAAACAAGGATATTGGGCAGGCCCGTGCAACGGATGAGCATCTCTGCGCGAAGGATCCACTTCGGCTTACCATAAACAGACATCCCGCACCTTGCACATTTTGGGATCGTCTACCAGAACTGGTAGCCACCTCAATTCCATCTTCCCGTTGAAATTTATTCGTCGTATACTCCATGCAGCCACAGCTTGTTGCAAGAATCCTTATTTGGCTGAGCGGATTACCTCGGCAATACGAATCGGAACAACATAATATGGCATAGTAATGTTTGGAGAACCTGAAATTAGCCTGGCTTAGAAGCGTTGTCAAGTATCCGCTCGATTACATGTTTCACGCTGGGTCCATGGAGTATTCTATTCGTAGTTCTTGATCATTCTAATATCATGAATTTGTACTCTCAAATTGTGCTCTATGATATCCGGCCTGCTACGTAATATATAACAATGTGCTGTCCGTGATTCCTGCGAAACGCCAGAAGCAAAATAATATTTCCAAACTCCCTAGGTGGTCGTACACAAACTACCTGTCGTAAAACAAAACTCTTGCGCCGAAAATGCCTTTGATAAATAATACATCATGATAAAGCCATAATTACATGTACACAATCTTTCCCACGGTACTAATGAGTTTTTGACTTCCTCTTCCTCGTTCTTCCGCGACACCGTCCTCTTCTCTCCGCCTCGAAGAGTTCGCGCTTCATGTCCATCAAAATATCTTCCACCTCATATACCCTTTCACGGGTAAGGGATATGCTGCGCAATTGCTCTAGGCCATTTCGTAGAGTTTCCATAATCGACATAGTCTCTTCGCTGCGTAGAGGACTAGCACGTGCGTCAATGCCATCGACTTTAGCTAGTGATTGGTCCAACTCCGACTGCACCTCGAGCTCCTTGACATCCGCCCTAGGTTCATTCTCCAAGCCTTCACTCAGCATTGCTATAGTGTTTAAGTGGTGAGGCTGACTCTGTTGTGATGCAGCATGGGATTCTGTTGCCAACTGAGAATTGACTTCTTCATCTGTGTCTCCACTATCCATGTTTTTCCGTAGATTCGGTGCTTGTTTCCTAGTTTCTTTCCGCATCCTCTCTATTGCATCGCTACTTGCATGTTGCTGCCGCTTGCGAAGACTAATTCTGGTCCTGATGCCTTCTAATTGGGCATTTGCGTCTTCAGATATTGGTAGATGCAAACTGGCTCGTGTCACCGCTGGTGTTGGAGATTCAGGCACTGGATTCTCAATTGAACGTCGCCGCTTATCGCAACTCTCCCCACCTTTCGATCCTCTCTTTCTCTTCCTGCGTGATCCACTTGATATCGCCTTTTCTACTGATTCTGCTGGTGTAGAAGGTACAAATGGGGAAAGCACTCTATCAACCGCTGTCTCAGCGTTTCCAGGCGATGGGCAACTCGAACCAGTGTGGACCATGATGCACTCGTGAGGTTCCACCTGATTGATGATATTGGTATCTAGACACTGCGCTGGCTGCGGCTGGGGATCAGATCCAATAATATCATCGGCTTGTGGGGTTGGACTCGCAACAGCGCCGATGCGAAGATCAGGATCCTGTTTCACGGTTGGGTTTTCACTCTTGGCATCCGACTCAATGTGACGTAAAGAACGTCGGCGAGACAATGGTATAGACTTTGTGGATGCAGCCTCTTCAGCCTTAGGGGTGCCATTAGCTGTTCTGGCACGCGTGGTGATACCGCCAAACGTCGCCCTGGAGTCAATTGATGGCAGCACCTTTGGTTCTTGGTCAACTTTAGCAATATCTGAGTTGTCGTCGACCGGCCCGGGTGAAATCCCGCGATCGGCAGATTGGCGGGCTTTGATGGTAGCTTGCCTCTGTTTTTTGGTAGATCTTAGAGACTTGGTACGCTGCCCAGCTGCTTCTTCTGTAGTTGGTGGAAGTTCGGCCTCCTCTCTCTGTGTTGTTACGGTAGGAGACCCCGGAGGAGAAGAAAACTCCCAGCTTTCCAGAGGACGGTCCGTACGTGAGCGGGACTGAATCTCAGATAGTAAGGGGTATGGGCGGGGAAGGGGCGGTGAGGACGGAGGGTCGTTGAAATCTTCCAACTGGAGGATTTGGCCACGCCTGGGGGTTGGGGTAGAGCTGATGAGGTCTTCGAAAGACTTGCTGTGCTTAGGAGTACTCTCCTGAGGTGGCTCATGGCTTACGTTTACGTCTCTCTCTTTGCTTGTCTTCGGTAAGCTTTGGGCAGACGCTACTGGTGAGGCAGATTGCGCCTCTGAGTATAAAGCGGTCGTTTCCCGTTGTCTTTCTCGAACCTCTCTCTGACGCTCTGTAAGGTGCTGCGATTCATCTTGCAACGGTGATGATGATGCGACCGGCTCAAATTGAATCTGTGAGTCTTCATGACGCAGTCGAGGAGTGCTCGTCCGTTTGACTGGCCTTTCTCGTGTGAGTTCTGGTGTCAATTCCTGGCGACGCTTCCTAGTTATAGGTCGCCTCAACGTGGCTACTGTGGGGAATGCTGTTATATCGCCAGCATTGCGCTTCGATGATTGTAGCGATGCAGCCATAAAATTCGCATCGTTATGGAGTTGAGCATAGGTATGTATTTGTGCACCGAAATCATTGCCTATTTTGCTGCCAGTGGGGAGGAATATGTCGATATTTGATCGAATGGATGAAATGGCCGTTTCGAAGTTATCTGAGCACTTTAAGTCTTTATTCTCTTTCATAATGATGTTCAAAGCAACTGCTGTTCTGTTCACAATTGTCGCTTGTTTGCTTTTGAAACCAAGGGTGAGAAGACTCTCAATCTGGTCCATGTCCTGCCATTCTGATCGCTCTTGAGTGGCGATTTTGGTGCAAATGTGGTCCCAGATGGCGGTGACCTTTCCAATAAGGTTAGCTAAACCGACGTAGATAACCTTGATGCTCCATATGTCAACTTACAGCATTAAAGGCTTGGCTATCGGGTCTCAGCTGAGTCCGTTCATCTTGAATCCACACATCAAGACCCTTTTGGAGCTTGGTTACTGATGAAAGCCCAGTCTGGGGCCAATTGTTTTCCAAAAACTTATCGAGTGCATTTATCAGACAGGCACTCTCTGGATGCGGCAGGTCCGCGCCGTCATGGTTCTTGTACAAGTACGTTAAGAGTTTATTGCCGAGCTTGTACAGCATGTCAAACGGTCCGAATTGTCCAACTTTAGTTGAAGAAGCTGGTGCTCCCCATAATCTTGATCGAGCAGATTCTAAGGCTTGTCTGTCACGCGGCACTTTGGCCGAGTTGAAGATTGTGTCAATTGCCTGAAAAGTCAAACCGTCTGGCTTTTCAGGATTTGCAGCAGTGATATCGCAAATTGTCTTCGCCAGAGGCTCAATAACGATCAAAGAGCAGCCAGCATCTCCGAAGTCGCGGGCAATCCGGGCTATTAGTGAATGAATCAGAGATACCCATTGGCTCGACGGCAAGCCCGGGTGAGAAGTCAGACCTCGCTCGAGCAATGAAGTAATTTCCCGATAGATAGGCCCTAGCATCTTGTCCGAGACGGAACTAGGCTGTGACGAGCAGGTTTCGAGGAAAGCCTTGGCACAATCAGCTGTCAATATCCAAGGCCCAACAGGCGACAGAGTGGTCTTAGGTATCAAATGCAATAACTCAATCGTCAAGTCAAGCTGGCTTTTTGCGTTTCTGCCCCTCAGAAACGGTTCAAACACCGAGTGAAAGAAGTTTGTCGTATTGCCATAATCAACACCATCGCCAGAAACTGTAGAGAGCATAACAAACAAATGCTGCAAGGGCATACGAACGACTCCTTGCGACTTCCCCCCTTTATCCAGCCGCTGTGACGGTGTCAAGATAGGCTCAAAGGTATTCGGAACCGTCATTGAGAGTCTTTTCTCCGTGAAGGGAAGAATACCCAACCCGTCAATGAGGAACCGAGAATAATTGGATACGCTGGTGAGAAATTCAGTATCCGAAAAGGGCCTATCTACTTTGGAGGCTTCAGCTTGCAGAACTGTTGATAGCAATCCAAAAGCACAACCAACGAATATAGCAGTGTCTTCCGAGACTTTTATATCTTTCGCAGAGGCAACGGTAACGGAGCCCACAAGCGCCTGCCATAGCCGGCAGACTAAGCTATCTTTGTTAGCAAGATCGCGAAATTTCTTTTGAAAGATAGGTCTAATAGATCCCATCACCTTGCAGCAGTTTTTCCTGATCCACTTCGGGTCGATAGCTGGTAGCTCATCTGCGTTAACGGGAGGCAGATCTATGATGCGATCTTGCCTCCATATGCGAGGTGTGGTCACATCTAGAAGACCAATCAAGAGCCTTATAGCTTGCATGACGCCATCCCCTACGACATCAGGTTTGTCGTCTAGACTAACGAGTTGACTGATGACAGGCTGAACCGCAGCGTCCCATACCACATCTGGCACGCATCTGTCGCTGCCAGGAGAAAATGCATAGTAGTACAGGTTGCATATTCCACCAATTACAACTTTCCGTAACCTCATCGCCTCTTCACGCTGTTTAGGGCTAGTTTTCCTTCGTAACTGACTGAGAAGTGGCTGGCAAAGGGTGCCAATGGTTTTGGAACTGATTGTAGTGTCTGAAAGCGAGAGGCAGATGTATCTGTTCCATGCAAAGTTGGCTTCTTGTTTAGTCGAGCTGTCCGTCATGTTGAAAGCTGACTGGACCAGAGTCAGCCATGGACCATAGTATTGCCATCTATCAAGCGGGCATCGCAAGAAGAGAATAGTGACGCTCCAGATCTGAGGCACCACAGAGCACGTCTGTTTTCCCTTCATCATCTCTTGCAGTCTCTTGATGTAGAAGTCAATGTATGTTTCATTGTCATTAGCGGCTTGAAATATCTCGGTTACCTTCCGCATGAGCTGTTTCTCAGATCGAAGGGTGAATCCAGCCTCCGATCCCAAGCCAATCGCTTGTAATCGAATGTCCTTGACAGTACTAAGCATGTCGGTAAACATGTCTTTAAGCCAGTCGCAGGAAGTAGCCATGTGGATTCTGGATTGTTTGACTAGGCGCTTGTAGATGTGCAAGCGGCTCATTACAATACTTTTACCCTTGACGTGATTCTCAATGTTATGCAAAGCAGTCAAAAGTCGAACAACTCGATCCGAGGTCATGACTTTTGCCGAGAAGTTCTGAAACGCAACGACTTGCATGAGATGACGCACAACATCCTTGGGTATTGTGTCGTCCTCGAACGATCGAATGGAATGATCCATGACGAAGGTTCCGAAATCGGTAGTGAGAGTAGATGCAATAGCTGGAAAGTGAAGGAACGTAGCTAGTAGTGTTAGAGAGTGGTTGACTAATGACGAGTCGGAGTTTCCGCCCGCTGCTTTCGCTGTCATGTCGCGTTGGATAAATTGCATGAATAAACTCATTTTATCTTGCAAGGCAACACGATCTGGGAGATTGTTCGATGCTTTGAGAGCTCTGGAGAGCATCATGTAGGCATCCAATTTGGATTCCCGGTCCGAACCGGCCAACTGCTTGATAGTTGAGTCAAGCATCTCGATTATGTTGAGCGGCAGCGAAGACCCATTGAATTCGTTTGTGAGAGAAGCTAATGAGTTTGGTGATGATGTGAGCTTAAGAATGCCTTTTACGGGTTTCGAGGGTGCTTGAGATAGGGTCGAGAGTGGCGAAAATTTGTTCGGCTTCAAGCCGTCGTGGTATTGGGGAGGTTCTCTGTAATCTGTATGAGCAGACCACCCGACCTTTTTTCGAATTCGACTCGAGCTTGGATCAGACCCCGTCGCTGCGGGAGAGGTCGGTGAGTTGGCGTTTGGAGGGGTGTGCAGACTCAACCTGGGATCAAAGGCTAAGGTTCGTCGAACGACTGATTTTAGAGAAATATCTGCTTCACGTAGAGCCTCGCGGGGAGGAGTTGGCGGTCGAGCTGGCAGTGAGTCGAGAATATTTGTAGAAGAGGCCGAAGCTGCTGAAGATGCCATGGCTGCTGCCAGGCAGCGCGGGCTATCTAGAGAGCAAATAATTGGCCAGTAAGCCCATACAAGCCATGCAAATGTGCAATACGTTGAAGTAGGGCAGTGCAGCACGAGATGACCGGCTTTCTATCGCAAGCCAAGTATGCAGCGAGGCGTGCGGTACGACGTACGAAGAGGTCTGAATGAAAAGACTAACACGGTAGGCTTAGATGAATTCAATTGCGATGAATATTCGAGGATGGGCATTAAGCAAGGGCAGACAAGAATGAACCGTATCCTCCGCATCCAAGATGAACTTTACCCCGTTCCCTGCGCCGACGCACGACTTTTTTTTAATAGACTAAACGCGACCACGCCGCACCAAAACGCGTATAAGGCGCACGCGCCAGTACATAGCGGTTGACGGTGGGGCTGGGGGGCGGCTGATCCGCCATCTTAATGGCTAACTTGATGCACTCACTCCATGAAAGGGGCTGGGCCAGGCGACGCAGCGGACGTGAGCCCCTAAAGTTCCTATCAAGTCCAGTCAAACTAACTAATCGACTATCATAAAGAGGAGCTCATCACCCATTACACTATCAGGTTATCTTCATTTCCAATATGATAGGCACAAGGCTTTGCCGCGCGAGGCCGGGTTGCGAGAAATGTTTGTGTTGCCAAACACTTCCCCAATATGATAGACTGTTGGTACGTTGGATCGCTGACGACATGAGAGGTTGGGACCCTGAGTTGCTGTGTCTACGGAGTACTCAGTAGTACAAAAAAGAACTTGGCTAACTAGCAGCGGGGCATGTAGCTGCCCTTGTACTTCTTTCAGCGATGAAATCGAAATTCAGCTACGGAGTACGGAGTACTCCGTACTAGTATTAGTATTCGTACTCCATAGTTAATCCGTAGCGGTGATTAGTTTGTGACGCAGGAAGATGCGTCTGCTGTCCGTCTGAAAGTCTTGGACCTTCCAGGACGATTGCCGCCATGATACTATGATCTGCTCGTATATATAAATTGAAAGGCTATTCCTATTCTCAATTGAGTATTTCGCTCTCGGATTTGAAGTCGGCGATTAGTCTTTCGCTATTCCGAACTGGCCTCTGGAGCCTAGGACTCCGTAAGGACTGAAGCCATGTCCTCTTTTTACCCACCCAAGAGACTGTGCAGCCCCTCCATCGGATGTACGTCCCCGTGGTCATTGTGAGAAACAGACGACTGACTACCGACGCAAGTTCTCACCCCCACCTGCTAACCTCTGTACCGTATCTCTTCAGCTGTACAGTCTCCCAGATCGGAACAAAAGCTGCGCGCGGAGCATTTGAAGTTCGAGACTATTTGCTATCTGGTGCCAAAATTTCTGCAAAAGCTTAGCAATCAAATTGCAGAAAACGAGAACTAAGTGCGTCGCCAAGCTTCGCTAAATAAGACGTCGACTTTGCGTGCCGGCTTGGGTAGGGGCTCGAATTGAGTGCTGCGACATAGGTGCACCGGTGCCAATTACTGAACCAATACGTTGTAGATCCAAAGTTCAGATCCCGCCAGTTGAAACCAGTCGTTGAACCATCATGATCGCAATGACAATGGGAACCGCCACTGGACCAGGTAAGTCGGGATGACCTTACGTTCCAAGTCCTGCGCCTCATGGAGGATCAACTGATGAGTTGTCCACAGCCAAGCTCCAAGCCGTAACTGATCTTGTCAACAAGCTCAGCGATGATCTCGAGAGGATCTCGCTACTCCCTAAGGGTGGGTTTCTGTGGTTCAATTTACACGGAGGTCGATTAAGGGATCTGATAATCCATTCTTAGATCGCAACGACGCACTTGAAGAACTCAAAATATACGGGAGGGACCCCAACTATGCAGATCCAATTTTTACTACAGATGTTCGTGGTACATTGTAACCTCGATCTCGTCTCTCTCTCATATCACTGACACTCTCAAGGGAATCACCATGCTTCTGCGATATGCCTTTCAGAATAACTCGAGTGAGACTGCAAGAGCTGCTTTGCGGGTAATAGCGAATGCTATGCTACTGAAGCCTGAGACACGCCAGATGTTTGTGAGCCAAGGATACCCTACTCAGGCATGTGATCATCTCGGTGCAGATCACTGGGACAACGAGTTCCTTTTATCCAGGATACTCTTTCTCTCCACTTACGGCACCAACGTTGACCTCATAGGCTTGATCGAGAATCACCAATTGGCGGAGCATATTATCAACAACTTAGAACGCCACGTGAAGATATTATCAGACAAACAGAAACAGGTTCTAGAACCTATGGAAGATATGGCCCTTGGGGAGACGCTCAAATTGATGTTCAATGTGACACACTTTTGTAAGACAAAAGTTTCAGCATTTACACCCGCTGTGTGTTACATCATCTCTCTACTCTGGAAACAAGACATCTCTGAGGGTAAACCATTGGAGCCCCCATTCGGTCCTCTAGTTAACTCACTCTTGAACTTGGATCTGCAAGCGGACGAAAGTCAGCTAGCATTATACCCAAAAGAGGATCCAAACAAAGTGACCTCAAGAATAGTGGAGCTGCTTGACCGTGGGATAAGAGCATACGGCGGCAATGATCTTGAAACGATTGTCACTCCTGTTATCAGCCTTCTATCAAAGCTCTACGAAACTGCTCCACAAGATGTCCGCCAAAGGCTTTGTGAGTGCTTACTGCCGACAGCCGAGGATAGGCAAGCTGTGTTGGGCCAAGGAGAATCCTTGCCGTCAAAACTGCTCAAGAATTCAACAAATCCTACGGCTCCGGCCTTGCGGGATGCTATTTCCCATCTTCTTTTCGATCTCTCAGATAAAGACGCCTCGAAGTTTGTCGATAACGTTGGGTACGGGTTTGCTTCGGGCTTCCTGTTTCAGAACAACGTGCCCATACCGGAATCTATGTCGGCAAGTCTCGAAAAAAGCGACGCCTCGGGCATACAGAAGCCTGTGAATCCCATCACCGGCCAATTTTTAAATACGGAAAAGTTTGCAAATGAGCCGGAGATGACGGATGAGGAGAAGGAACGAGAAGCAGAGCGTCTTTTTGTTCTTTTCGAACGGTTCGTACGCCCTGCTACAACAGTTTGCGTTCAGCGATATATTGACGATTTATCTAGGCTTAAGAAGACTGGCGTCATCAGGGTACAGAATCCCGTCGAAAAAGCGGCTCAAGAGGGGCGATTCGAGGAGTTATCCGATGATTATGTCGAGGAATTAGATTGATTCTGTTACTCCGTCGAAAGCAGGAGCTCAGGAGAAGCATGTGCGATTATTTTGCCGTATGTTGATAACTTAGCTTAGATCGGAGAAGTATTAAATGTTGTCCGATGTGGTGGCCAGTCAGCTGGCCTTACGCACTAAATATCAAGACAAATGGATAGCTCTGTGAGAGCTATTTCCTGGACTACATGTTTAGCTTCGGTTTCTGTTGACCATGTATGCAGTTTGTGCAGTTTTAGTTTCAACTTATTCTTTTTAAAAAAGGTCACGGAGTCGGTTCAATTAAAGACTTAGTGATGACAACGGTATTGATATTGCACGTACCCTATGTCCCACCCACAGCAGCTCTATCAGGACGAGCCGTGACCATGCTCGAATTACTAGGTTTAAGACATATGTCTACAAGAACTCGTACAAGGCATTAAACACGGTAATAAATAGGCTGTCATAGGATACAGTGAGCTATTTAATGCATCTAACCTAGAACAATTGCACCTGGAGACATCTCGTGGGATCATAGTGATAGCCACGGGCACGACTAGAGATATAGCATTCTATGTGATTTATTAGCACTGATCCCATATTCGCCAGAGAATATACATGCACCAACGTCAATTTGGTTTACGCCAACGGTCGTAGTACGTTCACGACTACTGACGGAACCATCCTCGTCTATTCCTTGGAGCGTTGCCATCTGAACCCATTACTGAAGAGGTCTTTTAGCCACATAGCCGTACAATGTAGCGGTTTGAGTCTCATCCCGATTGTCGACCTCTTCCCAAACTTTTACCAACTCCATATTTGCCTTCGTGAGAACCCTCTGGCTAGGCGCGTTGTGCTCAACTGTGACAGCAACAATACATTCTCTGACTTTATCATCATGTTCTTCAATAGCAGTGCTCTTATCGACCTTTAATTCAACTTCAGTCCGAGGCAGAGCCCACCATGCTGATAAAAATGCATGAACAAGCTCCGTAGCGTAACCTTTGCCCCAGAACTCCTTGCAAAGCATATATCCGATGACGGGCCACCCAAGCTCTCCCTCAAACAAGTGGCATCCGGCGGTTCCAATCATTTCGCCAGTCTCGGCCAAACACACAATATACTCGTACTTCGTGTCGCCTTCTGGCGCGAGTCGCATTTTAAGTCTATCTTCTGACCATTTGATATCTGGATCCGTTATCCCCTGACCAGTCCACTGCATCACCTCTGGTTGACTTCGAAGTGCGTGCCAGCCATATATGTCACTCTGTAGCGTACGACGAAGGACTAGACGCTTGGTCTGGATTTCCGGGCGAGTGTCCAGCGGTGGCAGTAGTGGTAGGGTCGTCTTGACGGTGACCCATTCAATAGATGACGGCTGATCCATGATATATGATAGTTATGTTTAGATATTTAACGATCAACTTAAAGATGCTGTTGTGTCGTCAAAATTTTGATCTAGAAGAAAATGAAATCCGTGTTTTGGTGATACATCGGTTTGCAGCCTAGCGTGCGTGAGTCACCAAGGCTTGCCGCCGGCTTTCGCTTCACGATTATGGGTACCATACGCGGCAAGCCCGACGTCACGGACCAGGGCTCCTAGCCGGATAATCTAACCGGGGTTGACACTATCTTGAATATGCAACGCTTGCTTCACATAAATGTTGCTGGGCTTCATTACGGGTTGTCCCGTACTACATGCAAAGACAAAAATAGCCTTGAGAAACGCTAATGTGAGCAGCAAGTCACTACTTGCTGAATAAGGCACATATTTGAGGACACATTATAACATGCTAACTCACATTGTACCTTGAGGGAGAAAACCTCGCGTTCATCTTGGGATGTTCTCGCTCTGGTATCATAATTAAGAGTTACAGAAAAATTCTGCGTTGCTTCTTCAAGGTTGAAATTGGCTCTGGTCTAAGGCGGCCATCATATGACGGGTAGTATATGAAATTAGAACAAACCAAACCTGGCCGGTTTTTGTAAAGATCAACGTTACACTCCGGCTTAGATTGTCCATTGCTCTAGTATCTATAGCACCATAGACGGGATCGAGAGTGCTTTAGTGACATCGCTCCTCCGCACAACGCTCTTCTTTTCACACGCGGCAGTGTCAGTATATATTTTTATTTTTCCATGGTCAAACGGAGATGCGGTTTCGGCGTAAAAAAAAAAATTGCATTCCCTTTAGACTCCATCTACAGACATGCCGTCGAATCGCGTCACTCTCCCGATCATTGTCGCAGAATGCTCAAGATTTCTTGGTTCATTCGCTGCCTGCTATTTCACAGGCAAATGCAGATAATATTTCCATGATCCGTAGTAAACACCCCCAGAGCTCTGTGTAACCGCCACCCCAAAGCCAAAAACACTCTAAGCGAAAGTAGAAGGTCGCTTCGCGCTGAACAGCTTCTTGCTGCTAGCCTTGGTAATTCGGTGGGGAAGAGGGAAGCTCAGGTCCTTGGCAAGGAGCTGCTTGATGTAAGGACGCTTGACATCCTCGGTCTTCTCTATCTCGACGACACGGAGAACCTAGTATACAGAGTTAATCCCTCGTCTAATTGTCCCAATAAGAAAGTTTTACCGGCGGGGCGGTGTACATACGTGGATCGACCTGAAACGAGCGCGGTGGCGGGCAGCCATGTCAGAGTAGAGAGACTCAACCGCGTCGGTGCGAGACATCTCACGGTACTCCTTGTACATGTTGTGCGTGCCAGAGCGAGAATCATATCGCAGCCAGATACCGAAATTCTTGACCTTCTGAGGGTGCTTCTCGTGGATCTATATCCAAAATGTGAGCCAAGGTGCCAAAGTCGTTGACGTTCTCGTGGGTATCCTTACATTCTTGACGCTAACAATCTCGCCAGTAGCCTTCTTGACCTTTCGAAGACCGCGCAAGAAGTACCAGAATCGGGATTTAGCGACAGTCTGGTTTGGGGCGAAGATGGTCATGCGGTACATGTCGGGGCTGGGGTTGGCCTCCGTGGGCAGATGGCGCCCAATGACCTCGTATTCCTGAAGACGACCTGTGACAAACCGTATTAGTTTCGCTGTTGATTGGTAAATTTTTCCTATTAACAGTCTCCGGGCTTTGATATGAGCAATGTGGCAAATTCATGATCGTTAACACTTGTTATGCTGTCGCCTGTTGAGTCCATTCCGAAATTCAGCTTGAGTTGTTGATGCTTGATCCGTGTCCTTTGGGAGCAGTTAAGTAGTGGCGTGGCAGCGGAATCCAACAGTGTTTGCGTTCAAGAGACGTTTCGATATGCCGTTGAGATTGCATAGCCGCCTCGATGTTAATTAATTTATCATCGTCAATTTTGCGGTGACTCTTCTCCCATTCCAAATATTCCCGAGGCGCGTAAAATGAAAGCAAAACAGTATGCTTACCCATCTGTAAAAATTGTTAGTACGTAGTGTGTCTTGAGCCGTAATTTACCAACTTACGGTGACGATGGTCTATGTCCTCGACAACTGGCGAAATTTGATGATTGACGAAGTTGGAGGAGACTCAGCGATAATTTTTGTGTGCGGAGGGTGGGGAGGGCACAGGATGAGCGACTGCAGGGCTTAGGCCCCTTCGCCGATTGGCTGCATCTATACGACCAAACCCCACAGACTGTGCATTTCATCTCACGTGCCATATCACGTTAAGTGAAAATGATCGATCAGACTTTGGGCCAATCAACGCTTCTCCTCAATTGAGCGCATGGTACGGAGTAACTTGGCTGGGCATAGCAGGGGCGTGGCGCTGAGCAACGTGGTGGTCCAGCTGCAGCGTTTGAGTTGGTCCCCTTGGCGGATACTCATTACATATTCACAATTGAGCCCGATGACAGACACGCGAGAATTGTTCCACTACAAAAAGAGTTTGCCCTAACGTTTGTTCCTAGGCACCTGTGCTTCTTACCTTGGCATAGCAATCATCCTTTGGCCACAATGAATGAATTGTTCGAGAATTTCGCCAAAGCGCATTTCCTTCGCAATGGATATCTTTTAGCGCAGACCATATCACCTGTGGCGCCTCCAAATGAAACTCACCGGCTAAGGCAGATATGGCAAAGCACCAACTCTCACAGTGTCAGAGGCGACATCAAACATTTCATCATATCCAAAAGTTCTCATCGAAAATCTATAGACCATGATGAGATGAACGGGTGGGTGGAAGTATATGTGGCATACTGGAACGCTCTTGGTGAAATCCTGGCTGGAGAGAGCGGAAAGGCAAGTACATCTTATGTCATGGGATTTGAGAGGTTTGGCATGTTGACTCTTCATTAGTCGTCATGGACGAAGGTATACGATGCGTGGAAAGAGCTTACGTCGATGCTGATTCGCGGATACAACAACGCTGGCTTTGAGGCATGGACGATCCCCAGTTTATATATGGTAGGCAAATATTTGAGATTATTTGCCATCAAGTCCGACGATGAGCGAAGCCGAAACTCAGGCGATAACTCAGGTACCTCATCATTGACGCAGGATGATTTTGACCCTGGGCTGGAGAAGCAGGGTCAGCTCAGAGACTGTGAACAGCATTTGAAGCGTATATTCACACTATGTCTTAATGACAGGTAAATACCAGGATCAAGAGCATCATCAGTAATAACATGAGACGTGTTTCTAACTTCTCCGGGAATAGAGCACCACTAGAGGAATCTCGGAAGTGGGGCATATATTTCGTTATCAATTTACTGTTCAAGACTTATTTTAAACTCAATTCTGCGTCTTTGTCTAGAACCATCCTCAAGACATTGTCAGTTTATAATGACAAGGGCGACATGCCGCCATTGGACGCTTTTCCAAAGGCTCAAAGAGTTACATTCAAATACTACGAAGGCGTCTTATTTTTCCTCGAAGAGAACTACGTTCAGGTACGATTCTATTAGCATTAATGGTAGTCTGATGCTTACTTGGACGTCCTAGGCCGAAAAGCATCTGATTGACGCATGGAAACTTTGCTATAAAGATGCTAAGAACAACGCAGAGTGGGTAAAAGGATGTTGGATCATGAAGAAACACAGAACTAATCTTCAACAGGCGCATTCTGACATATCTAATCCCATGTCGGTTGCTGACCAGTCATACTCTCCCGACAGAAGCCCTTCTCCAAAACTATCCTCGGCTGCAACAACTATTTCTCCCGGTCGCACAATGTATTAAGAAAGGCGATCTACACTCTTTTGACCAAGCTCTGCAGAAAGGAGAGGACGTTTTCGTAAAAAGACGCATTTACCTGACCCTTGAGCGGGGACGGGATATTGCCCTGCGCAATTTACTTCGTAAGGTCTTCATTGCTGGCGGGCATGATGAACCAAAAGAAGGCGAAACAACACCAGTCCGTAGAACACGAGTACCAGTCGCAGAATTCCGAGCGGCAATTTGCATGGTCAGTAAGGATGAACTAGTTGACACCGATGAGGTGGAGTGTTTGCTCGCCAACATGATCTATAAGGTAAGCAAATTCTCAGCTAGTTTGTCGTTTCTACCAATCGGACTTCCCAAGCCTTCTGCAGCAGCGCCAAAACGGTACCTCAAGTGGACGAGTCACTCAAGCGCCGCCACGTCAGATACTTTTGCCTTGTGCGGTCCGCATTGCGTGATCTACCCAGGCAACAAGGCCCCGATGCGGCATGTGATGCTTTTTCACTATTTCAATAGGCTAGACACTAATATATCATTTGGTAGGATCTTATGAAGGGTTACATTGCACGGGAAAGAGGCATTGTGGTATTGTCGAAAAAAGGGGCGTTTCCAGGGACTAGCATTTGAATCAAACAGGACAACTTCTGCTATAATTCAGCCTTAAGACGAAATTATTAGCCACTATAGATTGCCATATGTTGCTTGTCTTGTTAGTGTTCTAATGGTCATATGGTGATAGTAGCTCGCCGGCTGTAATGATGGGGCGTTGGGCTACTAGCGAATTGTTGTATGTCAAGTCTACAGTAACCATCAAAGGATTGCCTCATGAGTCGTTGATGTGACTTGATCCCACGAAACACCTGTAGTACTTACCAGAAGGTACCTCCCATAATAGAACCCGTGACCAGCATTGCCGAGTAGGGGTGTGGACAGTGAGTCACCACTGTCAAGACCCAGGATGAGGACGCAATCTGCCGCGAAATCTCATTCATTTGGCCAAAGGTGTGGGGACTCGCAACAAAATATCTCTGCCTTGAACACTGATGCCGTCATGGAAATAACGCTTTTAACCATTCAGAGCTGCATGATGCCCTAAGTCAATTTTTATTGTTAAACAAGACGAATAACTAGCGTCTAAACATAATCGTACAAAGGTCCATGCGATGGACATACGTTCTTGAAAATCTGTCTAAAATATTTGCCCCTTAATACTGCTTAAATAGGGCACATGACTTTTTGTGGTTTCTTAGAAGTGAAACATCGTAAACCTACACCCCAGAGTGGTTATTCCAAACGTCGGACCGAGAAGAGTAGTTGTACATGGCTTGCTGCACGAGTGTAAATGGAATGAAAGCAAAAATATGAGAAAGAAATAGAACCCTAAGCTCTTATCGAGGCGGCGAATAAGGAGATGAAGAATAAGAGCGAAGAGATCCAAACCAAATACTCCATAAAAACCATTGATGGAAATGCATTCTCATTGCCGTTGCAATTTAATCCATGCGCATGAACTTGGAAAAACCGGAGACTTATTAAATTAAGACTGGACTTTGATAGAAGCGAGCTGATTGAACAGAGGCTCAGAATATTAATTGTGACGGCCGGATCTTGGGGTGCCTCTGAGGTAGGATGAACGCGTTAGCGAAAGCGCATCGAGACAGGAGATTGGATATGGACTTACTGTACAGACGAAATATCATCTACATGGTTGCACAAGGCGACGAAAAGATCAAAAAAAAGTTGTGTGCCGCCATTATACATTTCGAGTTGCATAGTCCCGCTACGCTTAAAGGTGCTACGAGAGCGGATGATGAGAGCCAGATAGTGGGCACGTAGCTTGGAGTCATTTTCCGGTGTATTGGCATATGCATAACGTGCAGATGCCAAGATAGTGCTACACTGGATGCCAGATTCTATAATCTTCAGGTTAGGGAACAAAAAGTATAACGGGAGGACAAATTTGTGGTGATGATGACTTACGCAAGCCCTGCTTCCGAAGAGCCAGCTTCTTAAGCTCCTCAAGTCCGTATTTCTCTGCAGCGCAGTAGATTACAGTGTCTTTAAGCAAGTCACCTTCGACACCACGATGGAAAATTGTGCTTTCAACGGTTCGGTCGCCATCGGCAGGCTCAAACTCCCAAGAGTTGCGTCGCTTGTTGTGCGTAAGTCGTGGGAAGTAGTCCCCTTTGTATAGATACTCTAGAACAGAGCTGAATATTTCAGGCTCCTCGTCAGGAAGAGCGATTTTCTTCGAGGAAGAATCCATGTAAGTATTTCGAAGGGCGTTATTGAAGAACGGGCTACAGCAGAGAACATGTTCGTGAGCTGCAAAGAGTCGTTGATCTGTACCGATGACGAGTGTTACAATAGCAGACGACAAGTTCCTACATGTTTAGATCAAATTAGACAGAGAGCATAGAAGGTACAGACAGGCGGCCAGGTTGGAACATACCCGCCCATGACAGTGTCATCGCCGGTCGTAGAAAGCGAGGCAGTCGCTGGTCTTCTGTGCCGAGATTCATGGCGACGTTTGCTGACACCGCTGTCTCTAGTAAAAGAAGAACTTGATTTTGTCGCCTTTTGACTTTTGGAAAAACTCTTGTCTGATGATTCCAAACGTTTGCTGAACATTTTGTCGGCAGCAGTTGGCTCGCAGTTATGACTTTTTTGAGACTTTGTCCGCTGCCAGCGTATGAAGATGTAATCAAGAGCAAGATACAATAACTGAGACACGATGAACGATACAAGACGGGGAAAGCCACCGCGGCGAATGACAAAAGTTCTAATGCTGACGTCTTGTGTTGACGAGGCCACGAGAAACTTACCTGAGGCGTCAACAATATACAGCAGAAACATCTTGCACGAATCGAGGCGGAGACTGCCCCTTTTATAACCTCAGTTTGAACCTACCGGTAGGCACCGGCGTATCACTACTCCGTACATATCACTACTACATCGCCGGGGTCAGGGTTGGTGCTAGGATTACTTGCTGATAGCTTCTAACACGGCACGTCCAAACGGGGAGTGGACGTGTTAATTACCAGGGCTTGCCAGGGTAGTGTGTCGCCAATTGGTCGCGCGTACACGTGACTTTCTAGGTACTTTGGCTTGTGAGATGGACTGCTTTGAGTCAGCCTCACAAAACAATAACTAACAGGGGGTTGGGCTTGGTTCAATTCCAAGCCAGGGTGTCATTGTTGAGATATAGCAAAGAAGTACGGAGTACTCAGCTTGGCCACCACGAGGCGGTCCGCTTTACAGGGGTGCCACTCAATGTGAAGTTGGGTGACTTCCAGGCAGCAGCGACCTCCACGCCGCAGGACAACAAGATAGTGCATATCGCATCTTGGCCAGTTGAGTAGGTAAATTTTGCCTGTAATGATTGAAGAAAAAGACACAGTGGTAATGACAGAATCAAGCTGCACCGATTGATATGAATTGAAAAAATGATCGAACTGTACTTTGTGCTGTCAGTGGCTTCTGCGCATTTTGCGGTAAGCAGTTTCTCACGGCGATGAGTGAAAACCAGGGCGTTTGTCCATGTCCCTTCACACAACAGAGTGCCACCGTGCTTGTTGCCTGTGCAACGCTCGCAAATTGCTTAGCCTCGTAGCAAGGTCTAGTTAGCCTAGTATCCCTTGGGAGGGATTAACGGGGGATGTTGTCAGAGCTCCCCACTCAAGAGATACCATTCTGTGCCTTTGTTGGTGTGTAACCGGGCCACAGGCTGTCTCAGCCATCCAAGGCATGGTGAATCAACCAAAGTACGGAGTACTGTGCTTTCTTTTCAATATCTGGATTGCTCCCAGACGCTGGACTCGTACTTTTTCTGGTACGGAGTAACTACACCGCGGACAATGTGGACTTGACAACAGCTTCTCTGCCCTCTCGTCGCGTCATCACGTCATTGTGAAAAGCTGAACGAACTGCTCGACGTTGTACCGGAAGACACACGTCCTCACATTTTGCTGAATGAGCCCCAGGTTTTCCAAACTATCCAGAGGATTTCTCAGGAAAGGCCATAAATGTTTATATGGTAGCCACGTCTGCGGATATGTCTCACATGTTGGTGAACAGACTCTCTAGAACCAAGGCGTTGATGGCTGGACAGACAGGAGATGACCCTTCCGCTTGGTTGGTTGCAAACCCACATCCAATGCTCTGACCCAGGGCAGTACGACTGGTCTCAGCTTTCGAGAGTTGAAGCGATGCAATTAATGTACCTAGCTCAGAGCAGCGGTGGTATCATTGTTGATGCACCTCTCCGACGGCCGATCTGATATGTCCGTAATCCACGATAGCTCACGCCAACTATTGTGTAGTGAAATGATTGCAGCTTGGGTCAGTGAAATATCCGTAAATCTCGGGGGAAGTGAGGATGTATTATTGCCTTTACGGCATATTAGCAAGACAGCCCATAAGTTCACTAAGGATGGACAGGCACCTTGTAAATAGACAGGTGTTCTAATGTAGCTAGCGCGCCCCCTCTTGTTGCCATCCTGCGAACAACGTCACTCACACAAAGAGAGATTTCAGTGCCGTCTAGCAAAAGTAGCTTCTCTTCTCGCCATTGAATGCCACGGCAATATCGAGCATAGTCAGCTATGCGCATTTCTCTCGTGTTTGGTGGAAGAAATGGGTTGTAGATAGTAATGTTTTGAAGCAGCAATAAGAAGACCTGTAAAGATTGCTGGTGGGAGGAAATAGGGGAGATGTGTATAAGCCTTGTTTGTAAACTGATCTGAGATGATAGTAACATGAATGATATACCACCATTTGCTGTAATTCTAAATATTCGACGACCCTTGGACAAAGTCATCCCGCGAGGCTACAATATGATTCCGAGAGGCTGAATTTGCAGAATAAAAATGAATGAAAAACAAGAATTGCCGCCATATAACACAATATGGCCCGAGAGACTGTCGGCATGAGAGTGTCTTACAGAGTTCAATCTGATCATTCACCAGCGACTTCGATGCTAAGCTGCTACAACAAGACAAAAAGATTCAAGATTCATTGTGCTGGAACTGAGAATAAGCCTAGATGCAGATGGAGCTGGTGAATCGTCGTGTAGTCGACAGGTGAAATGACAGGACGTGGACTGGTGCGGCCAGTAAGAGTGAGTTGATGGCTATTACACCAGACATCAATACGTCCAAGTTTGAATTCTGCATCGAGAAACCCTAAGTAGGCGCAGGGTCACGTTGGTGGGCTGTTTTCTACCTGCTACGCTGAACTCTCAGTGACCAGCCCATAGCCTAGCAAGTGCGCTGTAGTAACTGGTAGCGATAGCGTTATCTGGGCTTTAGTGCCGTGGAAAATAGGCGATGGACAAAGTACCTCTTATTGTTTAATTCTATTGGCCAACTGTCACTATCGATACAAGAGAGGAGAAGTCCCTGTTAGGTACGGAGTAGTTGCTAAGCTAAGCTAACTACGGAGCACACTTCCAAGGTTTCCTACGGATTACCTCGAGACCTCAGACTCAACGTTCGCACCCTATCTCTCCGGTATTTCGAGCGCACCTCACATGTCCATATTTTCTTCCGTTTCAAAACACCGCCACCAGCAAAGTTCAACCCTGAAACTGGTTTGCAAGGTCCATCATGTCTTCTCCGCCGGAGGAAGAGCATGGCCACCCAAATCACATTGATATTCAAGACGACCGAGTCGCACCCCGAGAGGAGGAAGAAGATGCTAGTTTTGGCATGAAAAATAACAAGGGATGGGATGGGAAACTGCGAGTTCCAAAATCTGCGCTTGTGACAAATCCTGAGGCGCTATCCGACCCCGAATACTCCGACGATGACAACATTTTGCCTGGCGACGACATCCGAGCCGATGAAGGTAGGCTTATAGTTCCTTTCAACTTTATTGCGGTTCTCAACTGACTCAAGCGGCACACAAGATTTGTTGGATAGTGAAAGCTCTGATAGCGAAGAAATCATGTGTACCCATTCCCGCATTAAATCCATACCATCCCTTCGACTTGACCGCTTTAGAAATGTCGCCCGAATATGCCTCCGACAGAACAACATTCAAGAAATTGAAGGCTTAGCTCCCTTGGCGTCAACGTTGAAAGACCTGGACCTGTACGACAATTTGATCTCACACATGCGTGGAATGGACGAGCTCAAAAACCTCACGAGTCTCGACTTGAGCTTCAACAAAATCAAACACATCAAAAACATCAGTCACATGAGAGAACTCAAGGATCTGTTCTTGGTTGCCAACAAGATTAGCAAGATTGAAGGCTTGGATACTTTTCAAAAGCTCACGTCACTGGAACTGGGTTCCAACCGCATTCGCAAAATGGAGAACCTGAATAGCCTTCAAAGCCTGGAAGAGCTTTGGGTTGCCAAGAACAAAATCACTGAGTTAACTGGATTGGTTGGACTCTCAAACCTTCGTCTTCTCAGCATTCAGTCCAACCGAATCAGTGATCTTGCGCCGCTAAAGGCGGTTCCTTCGCTTGAGGAGCTATACATTTCCCACAATGCTTTAGAATCGCTGGAAGGCATCAAAGATAACATGAAGCTTAAAATCTTGGATATTTCAAATAACCAAGTACGTAATCTCCAAGGGCTAGAGGACTTGGCCGACTTGGAGGAGATATGGGCCAGCTACAATCAAATTGGTGAATTTTCTGAGGTGGAAAAGGTGCTGAAAGATAAAGAGAAACTATCAACGGTTTATTTCGAGGGAAATCCTCTTCAGCTTCGAGGACCAGCTCTTTACAGAAACAAGGTTCGACTAGCTTTGCCAAAAGTCAGACAGATTGACGCCAGTAAGTTACCTATTTACCGCCGTCTGCTGAATAGCGACCGTCACTAACACTGTTGTTCATAGCATTTGTTAGAGTATAACTCTTTCGCCGCATAGCTGTTGAAGGAAGAGGAAGGGCTGAGATTTCTAAAGCTCAATCTTTCTTTTTGGCGGCATTTGGTCTTCCATTTATGACGTGGCAGGCATCACATAGCCAAATGATTTGAAGCGACTTTTGTTAAAAACGCATACCAGAGTTAAATTACAGGCACAGGGTTGACCAAACCACAGTTTCTCCCAATAATCGATGAAAAAACCATTAGTCAATGGTCTAAGTTTGTGCATCTTAATTTATTGATAGTTGATACTCGGCAATGTGAACATGATCTCGCGTTCACATAGTCGAATCAGTCCTATTTAGCATGCAGTCCCTAGGTTAAGGGAAACTTAAAGAGGCGCAGTTTAGTCAAAGATTGATAACTTATTGGTTGGGAAGTACTAAGGATTCCAATTTTAGTCATGGCATTGGCCAAGGCAAAGAAATGTTGGCGTAATGGGCAATTACATTGGTGGGCTTGCTGAATCTTAAATTCAAGTCCATCTTAGCGATCCTGTCCAAGTCTGTCTGATCAAAGCGGAAGCCAGTGCTTTCGTGGTTTTGCGACATAATACTCGGGCGAGACGTCTTTGGAATGACAGCTAAACCACGCTGGGTGGCCCATCTCAAAAGAATCTGAGCTGGTGTCTTGTTGTGTTTGGTGGCTGTTGCAGCCATGGCTCCGCGCTCCATGAGTGGCGCTACATTTCTTAGCCCGGTCCAGGTCAAGCTCAATGAACCTGTTGGGCTGAAAGACGAGTACGCTGTAACAGCCATGCCCTCCTCCCTGGCTAGGTTGACCAAATTACGCTGCTGTAGGTACGGATGCAACTCAATCTGCAGAGTGGCGGGTCGAATTCTCGCATACTCGAGCTTGTCATAAATACTCTGTGCCTGGTAATTCGGTATGCCAATACTCTTAGCCAAGTTTGCATCAAACAAGCTCTCTATGGCGCCCCAAGTTTTTTGGTTGGTTGTCTTGCTTCAACGTACCTCCTTGCCATCGTAAAACCAACCTGGTGGATATCGCACCAAGGGTTCTACGAACTCGAGGGGAAGAGGGAAATGGATAAGAAAGAGACCAAAATAGTCAACTTGCCCGTCTGCAAGCTGTCGGCGGCAAATGGGCTCGGCCTGCTCTTTGTCATGAAGAGTCTGCCCGAGTTTGGAAACCATGAATAGATCTTCACGTTTGACAAGACCCTCTTTGATGGCACGGGTTACACCTTGCCCGCATTCCTTCTCGTTACGATAATCTATATTTTATGTGCTCGAGTCAGAAGAGTTTGATCCTTTGTCATTGAAGAGTTTCACGTCTCGGTGGAGGCAAGTTTACTATAGTTATTATTTGCAATGGAGCATCGCCGCATTTCTAAACCTCCTGTATGCTCCGTGAAAGAGATGGTACCTAGCTTTAATGGCATTGTACACCGTATCGGCGCAAGTTGCGCTATTGACTTTCCACAAGCCATAGCCGACTTGCAGCATCTCCTAGCCGCTGTTGAATTTGATAGAGAGAGCTATTTGGATGATGCGTATTGTCTTAAATCTATGCGACTTAGTAATCGAAGAACAAGATTAACAGTGTAGGAAGAAAAGGAAAAGAAACCCAGGTAAAGACGAACGGAAACATTGTAGAAGAGAAAGGCCAAAGCCTGTGCTATATATGTGTTAACAGTCAAGTTCTACAAATTCGCATCTAGTAAAATAGGCGAGCACCAAGCAAT
This sequence comes from Conoideocrella luteorostrata, assembly GCA_032433595.1. Lineage (NCBI taxonomy): Eukaryota > Fungi > Ascomycota > Sordariomycetes > Hypocreales > Clavicipitaceae > Conoideocrella > Conoideocrella luteorostrata. The sequence goes on from JASWJB010000041.1 coordinate 119,257, forward strand.
CAGGTGGCGATAATGATGTACGGGTAAAAGGTTTCATTCCCACTTGGCATGGCTATATTTTCTGGTTATTGCTATAGAGCCGTTCGATTTTTTTCCTTTTTAAATTCAGCTAATAATACACTCGATGATTGAATTGCCAAAAAAGGCATATTGTGGAGTTTAACTTATTCTGTCGTACTCCAGTACGGAGTGAATAACTAACTAAATGGCTAACTACTTCGCATAAGTGCTAGGATTCACGAAGGGATGTTAAAAAAATTAAAATTAAAATTCGTCCAACATTGAGCTCTATTTCTAACACGAGTGGGAAGTTAGCCGTCCCAACCACGCAATATATTTTGACGCTGCTCAACCACCGATGGATTGGCATAACTTTTGCATTTAGCTTGATTAGAGACCGTCTGATTGACCCACGCGGTTAAGCTGCGCCGAGTCGAGTAGTCACCAACCGCCCGAATGACGATGGAGGAGGAAACTGATGACTTCATTACTATTATGGAGCAATGGCTAGTATATATTTGATAAACCCGTCCCTTACCCAAGTACAAGTTATGCGGAATATTTGTCTAATTCCGTCAAATGAAAATGCGCAAGCCTATGCGTAGAACAATTCAGCCAAGTATATTTATTCCCCATCTTACTAATAGAACTCAAGGTTGACTTTTAGCATTGGTATATTGACATCGGCAGGTGCCGGGACCTGCGCCAACATCCGCAATCAGATTGTTCGAAGCGTCCGTGCACATTGGCTTCCCGATCGTGGAATCCAAAGATTGGACGATCTCGAAATCTCCTGGCCAAGATGAATATTTGGCATGGTGCTTGAGAGTGCTGAAAAGAGTAGTACCACGCTTCCGCGTGTACATTGAGGCTTGGAACAAGGTGTCGACGTACATACACTTTGCAGCCCGATTTGTTGGCGAGCCAGAATCGGATGGCGTGACAGTTTTGTTCATGGAGAATGCGAATTCTAGTCGCTCTGTGGGCTTATTATAGTCGCGAATCTTCATACTGACATTGTTGAAATCAGGAGCAAAGGGGTTTTTGTTCGATGTAATGGTGTAAGTGTAGTAGTTAACCTGCGTGATATCCCAGTAGAAGGTGGTCGGCTCGCCTGGTCGCATGGGATCACATTTCCATGTGGTATTTTTGGAAGTGCAACCAGCATCGGTCTTTTGTAACGACGTTTTAAAGGAAAAAGCTCCAGCTGGGAAGGGCATGCCGGAAGGATCGTCGCCATCGTCTGCTTGGCTACCCTGTGTGGAAACTCTGCATGTCAACATTAGCATTGGTATAAGCAACAAAACAATCATGGAAAAGTTGGTGATTTGATCAGACTCGGTACAATACCTGCCACATCGACGGGGAATCACTCACTTGTTTCTCAGGCCCACTGGCAGGCCAATGGCCAAGACTACAATTATGACAAGAGTAACGACTCCCACAATCACCAAAAAGCGTCGAGATCGTTTCCGGTGAGCAAACCAATGTTTCTCATCGGACTCCACAGCCTCCGGTGCGGAGATATCCTCGTCCCTTTCCAAATCTCCTGTAGAATCAGCCTTGTACGCTAGGGACATGTGTCCAGGACTCGTTACGGTGCTCGCCGGTGAAGACGGCCCATACGAAGCCTGGTGAGGGAAACCCATGGGTGGCAAACTACGTCGAGGGTTCTTCCTTGGCACTCGAAGCGGAACCCTGGGGATAGCTCCAGGGTTGTAGAAAGCATCATTGTATTCCGTGATGATATGCCTCTGCACGGACAACGGCTTGGACGGTAGAGAAGCCATTGATGAGCTCGAAGAAGGCTTATGAGCAACCGGGGTGGCAGGACTGATTGGGCTTCTTTCCTCCAAGTTTTGATGGCGATCCATGTTTCAAGGAAGAAGGGGCGAGAATTCAGACCTGCCTATCTGTTGCGCCGCAGCGAAGCGTTTTCGCGGAGTTCCCAAGCTGTACTCGGTACAGGAACTCTCGGTTTTGCCAAGCCGTATTATATTCGTGTTAAACTCCCCAAAAAAATACCACACATGAAATACGAGAGAGAGAGAGTAACAGGAAGCTGAAAAGCTTGGAGGTTTTAGGAGAGAACAAATCGGTGCCATATTGGCCGTGTCATCAAGCTCGCACTGAGACCTTATAAGATTTACCGGTAAATGACCCAGCTCTCGTCAATATTGTCGCCCTCTAACTTGCACAAAAACATAATTAGGTGATGAGAATAAGGCGCAAATAAGACAAGAACCATTATGGCGAGACTCAAAATGGCACACAAAAAAGGAAGCAACGCAAGGGAGAAAGACAAATGGCGGCAGTTGGACGGGGGATGAACGGGGGATGATGGTGGGACGCACACGAGACATGATACTGAAATGTCTCCCTCGTCAGCCTTCAGGCACACTAACGCATGCCGGACCCACGTGCTGCAAAGAAGCACGAACAATCCAGAGCCTGGTGTGCGATTAACAACCAGCTGCTGCTTCTTCCTTTCCGCTGTGTGAGACCCAGTTTGAGAACACTTCTTATCAGCGCAAACTCTTTCTTTTCATTTGCCCAGGTGGATCCACGAGGGGTAGTAGCGTTTAAGTCGGCCCCTCATGACTTTGTAGCTATGTTTAGTAAATTGCTTTTTTAAGTAAAAGAATTCATTGCTTTTTGGAAACCTTGTTTCTATATTTCTTTGTCGACAGCTTACCTTCACTGGGATCTTGCGGGGAATCATGGGAAGACATGAGGAGCGAGCTTGGCCGTAATATGTGCCATGTGAGCTTCTTTCTTTTTTCCGGACTTGGAGCACGATTTTGCATATCATCATACGTAGGAGAACGTAAACAGTTCCGGAAGAGTTCACGCAAGCAACGATTGTAATAGGAAAACGAGCTCCCTCAGCGCAAGCTGAGGTTGGCACATAGAAATCCGTGGCGTTGCTAAAAGAATACATTCTAGGATGGAGTCTAACCGACGTGTCATCGCTAGGGCATGCTGGGACTCCGCTGAATGGCCGCAAGAATTTACCTCGCGCATCTGAGAGACCAAACGACGGCACCCAACTTTTATGCCAGCAAAACCAACTCAAAATGTCACTCTGCAACAAGGAGTGTATGGGCCTGTGGCTGGTGACGCATGTGCTGTCCTGTCGTATCGCGCCTAGCCGCGACAGTGGCTGCATGATGGAAGATACTGTCGGTAACTTCCAATCTTGATAAAAGAAACGACGAGGTCAACAACTGGGCTTATAACCGGCTGTGGGCAGGACAAGTGGCCAAGCCAGGGACGAAGTCGCCCGGGACACCCACTCATCCTCGCCATCTTTGAGAAACAATGAGCAATGAAGGTATATAGCAAGGCTAAAGTCAACCGAGGTTTGTTGTTTGAAATGGAAATGAAAAAACAACAAGTGGACAGGGGTACTAAGAAAGAAGGCGAAAAAAAAAAAAGGCCAGCTGGCTTAGCCTGATTGTTTTATTGCAGCTTCCCCACGCACGCAATGTTCCCATCATCCAAGCATTTCATACGCTCGTTCCGCCGGCCCTGAAGATAGTTCCTGAGGCTATTATGACCATGTTGCTCGACGACTTGGGGCAAAGTGTGCCCAGAATATCCAGTATAGCCCTCTCCGTTTTCCTTGGGCTGTTCGGCCTGCGGATTCCGAATCGCCCCTTGCTTCCTACGTCGCCAGAAGAAAGCCCCAGAGGCGATTAGAGATCGGGCTGCCACGCTGCCTACTTCGTGCCAGCTATGACGCCAACGGAGGGCGACAACTCTGATGTTGCTGGATTCGATGATGGTGAACCTGTTGATGTTGGATGCTTGGGAAGGTATGAAGTATGTGATGAATCCAAGGCAGTGTCGGCATTGTGACCATAAGGATTCATATGTCACGAGGGGTTATTAAAGACCTTTTTTCACGCTAAACATATCTTTGACCTCGGAGCTGCTCCATGATACCGTAGCTAGACCACTGTTCATTCCAATGTTAGCGTGTCTGGCATCGTGCAAACAACAGGGATCTCCCAGCCAGTGGTTTGATCCATACCCTTACTTGTACCAATCCTGAACCCTTTGCGGACTCTCATACTCTGCGGCACCAGCGTCATAACTATCACTCCACTGCAGGGTTGTCATATCAGCCATGCCAGAGCGCTGAGTGCCGACCCACCGATTGTTCGTGCTCCAACCCATTCTTTTCTATGCCACCAGAAATCACCATTTGCCGTTTACCAATGACGGCACAAGCGTGGCCCACGCCTTGCTGGGAGTAGAAGTCGGTTTTGAACCGTTTAAAGCCGAGGATAGGAGAGAATATAAATATCGTCGAGACTTCCGTTGGCCCTGTTCGTCTACCCCAAGGACGAAACTGAGCTTCTCCCTGTTAGTAAAGTTCGTCATGCCGAGAAAGGTCCATCACAAAGAAAAGCAACAAACTTACGTCTCGTACGTACTGTTTCGGCTATGCACCTACGGCGCAAAACAGCGAACGACCTTAGGGTATATCCCCGGTAGTTATCTACCACATCCATGTTTTGGACTTTGTATCGTGCAGGATGATGTTGGTGAAGTCGTTCAAATTGTCCTCGTATCCTCCTATGTGCAAAATAACCGGGTTCTTAGATACACCGGGTACGCACAGTGCCTCACCTCCTACAGTGAATCCGTTTGGAGAGCTTATTGCGGTAGTTGAAAGGGTGGACCATGTTGAGGTTTTGGCGTCAAATGTCAGCATTCCTGGCGGTTGTATAATAGTTGTCCAGCCAACGCCATTGAAGCGGACATCTGTTGCGTTCAATCCATACCCTACTCTGAGATAACCGATTTCATCATCTGAACAAAAGGCAGCCGCGCCAAGGGTATTCAATACTAGTTTATCAAAGTCGTCTTGGTTATTAGGTGTTACCGACGTCCAGCTCACTCCGCCTTGCCGTCCGGCTTGAGCTTCCAGAGCTTGTGGTTGTCACTACTACCGATATGGCGAAGCTGGAGCTGCGCCTCGGTAACGGTAAAAAGCCTGGGATTTAGAATTTGTCCATAGGGCAAATTTGTTGACGGGAGGAGGTTCGTGGTCTTTAATCTCGTTGAATTGGACGGTAGATAGAGCCCATGGCTAATCTAGTCTGACAGAGAGGGTGTGGTTGACTGGAAACAAAGAGCGTTTAGTCACTCTCGTTCTCTCTCCTTATTTTTTACAACGGGTTGGGATGGGAAACCCTCCCAAAAATAATAAAAATAAAAGGAGAGGTGGGAGGGAAACTTGCGATAATGCGTTTCGGCACCAAAGCTCGCCTGGCCATCGACGAAATTTGAGATTCGCCTCCTTCGATGTACAGGTAATCGCCAATGACCGAAACTATGTCCTCTCGACTGGTTAGCACCCACAAGAGCCAGCGAGATGAAACTCAGACGAGATGCGTACCTGAATGCAGCGCTCGCCTTTGAAATGGTTTGGTGAATGAGCTCTGTTCTCGCTTCGCAAAGAGGTGTGCTGATGCCGGGAGTGTAGCCTCAAGATGATTCATGTTTTCTGCCAGCAGCAGCGAGTTCATTGTCGGCACAGCATGTATCGCCCAGGTGTACAGATGAACGATTCTCTAAGAAAATACATTGCTGGGGGGAGAACATGAACAGAGGTGAAGGAGACAATACGGATTTGTTGAGGACATTTGGCCAGCCCCATTGATCAACCGTACCGTCGAACGACTGGGGTTATTGACTGATGGTTGCATCTATGCATAATGGCCGCGTGCTATTCGTATATAGGTCTTTCAGAGCTGCATGTACAGGCGTAAGATGAGGTAACATCATAAAGTTGCTACACATAAGGCGGTGCGGCGTGAAAAGAACGCTCGCATGATACCAGAAAGCTAAGACAACATGGCGATAAAGAGGTTCATGGCGGGCGCTCCCAGTCGGCGGTTTTCTACATACATAACTGGTGCACTCCGGAGTTGCACAGGAACAACAGTAGCCGCCGGGCTGCGGCAACGCCAGCCTGGCACTTCTGTCAACTAACTACGGAGTACGGAGTACGGAGTAGTAGATTGAAAAACCCGCTCGGCGCCACCAGCTTGGCTCTATGTGGTCATCCCACTAAATTGGACCTAGTATCCCTTTGCTGGCGACGGTAGGCCTCACTTTGCGATCCCGACCCCGTTAACACACATTACCTGGTTAGTCTGTACTCCGTACGGAGTAGAGTGTCGCGCTTTCTAAATCGAAAGTGTGCTGAGACTTCTATTATAGCATAAATTAGCAGGCAGAAGAAGTATCATTAAATACTCCGCTTCTGATTGGCTACGGACCCTTATTATCGTAATAGTGAAGCCTTACCGTCGCCAAAGGATACGGAGTTGTGGTCCAACTTGCACCTAGGTTTGTTGCGACGCTGACACATTTTCGCAGTCCTTGACCATGGACATCTTCATGATCAAAGATTACGCGCCAATGCTGCTCCGAGGGATTTCACCAAATATGTAAATAAGCAGCCGAAGAGGGCTGGACCTCTTCTTGCGCCGATTTTCGTATTAACAAACACTGGGTCAAATTAAACAGAAACCTCCCTTGAATGAAAACCCCAACAATCATCCAACATATCAAACCGCAACAGCGATTCCACATGGCATATATATCGAGATTGCTATAAAAAAATCACCTGAGACTCACCACATCAAGGCCCAGTCAATTCTGAAATCACTGCGGTATCGCATCCTAACATCTTTCCATCAGGTTTCCCACCAGCAAGCCATACAACTTCCGTAGCTGCGGGGTATTGTGCTTTCTTTTTTCGTGCGCCGACGCTATTTATCAAACTCGGCCGGATAAAGAAAAAAGAGGAGTCAATCATACAGCGAGTCCTTTTAGTCCATGTTGAATTGGCCTTTTGTCGTGTCACGGCCACTATTTCGTTAGTTCAAGAGTTCGTTGTAAGCTGCTACAGTTCAGAGGCGGCTCACTAATACTCATTCTTATTGGGCCGTTTCTGTCATTCCTTTCAGACAGAGGTCTATTCTGTCATATCGGAGTTAGTTGAAATGGATATCATCAGCGGCTAGCCAAAAGGAGAGCCATCAGGTATAGATAGCACTGGCGAAGTGGAAGCAGCAAGTGTCTAGTTGGATTATACATAATTATATACAACCCGCAATACAGTTGGTCTTATGCTGTAACCTTTCATTCCACCTTATTCCGCTCGATGCAACATCCGCAGATTTCCCTTCACACACGGAAAACACTTGTAATCCTAGCATTTTCTAGCCCCGTTTATGCTCCACGGGAAATGTCACGACGTATCAATACACACAAGTCTAGGCAACCCCTCCTGCTGGTTGCTCATCGCTGTCTGGAAATTCATCCTTGCCCTCTTCCGGCCCTATTTGGAGCTCTGACTTCTCAGCGTCTTCTGCTCGAGTGTACGACGGTGCAGCCAGGCTCTCTCCCTCTTCCGTCCATACCGACGCAAGCTCTTGTTCAATGAAGTCGCGTCGCTTCTTCATTTCGTCAACCTCTGCAAGGCGCTCGCGAAGTTCCTGTACTTCCTTCTCAACTTGCATCTTCTCCCGCTCCGTACCGATACGCTCAAACTCCCAGGCATCGCCATTACCTCCCATTCCTAACATAAGGTTGAATGTGTGATATTTCTTGAGTGAGGCTCGGGTCGAGATTGTAATCAAAGCTGCGTGACATCATTGGAATTAGCCATGTCTTTGCGTGCCATATCTGATATCATTGGTCCAGACTCACTGATGCCCTTTTCTTTGCAAGTCTCATACAAGAGACCCTCCACGTCACTTGACACCGCACTAGTGCCTTCGTCAATGATAGCATACTGAGGCTCGTGATACAGCACTCTTGCAAACTGCATTCTCTGCTTTTCGCCGCCACTGAGCACATCTTTCCATTCTTTTCGAGTATCCCAACCACCCTCGCGTTCAGAGAGGTAGCCGAGTTTTGCTTCTTCAAGAATTCTTTGAAGGTCATCCTCTGACTTTCGCTTCTCACGCATATCAACATGACCATCTGGATAGATGACTTGATCGCGCAAAGTGCCCGGGCTGAGGTATGGCCGCTGAGGCAAGAACATGATTCCATCCTCTCCCACATTTTTGGGTCGACTGACCAGGCCCCGATACACTGGCCACAGCCCTGCGAGAACACGCGCGATTGCGCTCTTTCCTACACCGTTAGGACCGGAGATCTACGTACCAATGTCAGTATGGACATACTTTTCAAACGGTTATGACGGCTGAGTAGCATTAACTTACCAAAAGATGTTCCCCATTGCGAACAATCATGGACAATGAATCCAGCAATTCATCTCCACCTTGAGGCCACAAACCAGGGGCGACGACAGGCACGTGTTCGAATCTGACACCATCGAATCCTTTTTGTATTGTTCCTTGAACGTCTGACAGAGAGTAAAGATCATTCTGTCCACTTCGAAGATAGTAGGCGTTGGCATGCACTCGATGAAGTGTTGAAATGAGCGTATATACCCTGCTGGTATAGCCAGCGAGTTCGGACAAATCCTTGATAGAGTACATCATTCTGCCACCGGCATCAGCCAGTGACAACATGAGTCTCTTGTTTGTAATGAAATCCTTCATCCGGTTGCGTTCACGCCCACCCTTCTCAACATGTTCCACCATCTCAGCCGCGCCACCAATTCCACCCCATGCAGGTAAAAACACCGGTAGTGACGCAAGCAGATATCCGTATGCACTCCAGCTATACTTCAAGATGAAATCTTCCAGAATATTATATCGAATCTTCAGCATATAAATACCCTCCATCCAACTCTTCAGTGACTTGTATTCTTTATTCAAGAAGGTCTTCTCGATATCAGCGCCACCGTAAAAGGCAACCTCTTCAGCATTAGCAATTAATCTTGCGTGCAAGCTTCGGAAATCACCCTCCTTGCGGCCTTCAACGGCCTTGAGCTTCCCAAATGGAGGAGACAGCCTCCGGAGAATACTGGCCGTCAAGAAGTAATTGCTCATCAAGCCCGAGAGGGCCAACGGACCAAGAGATCGGTAAAGTTGAAAGCTAAAAACACACAGGTCCACAAAAGGCTTTCCCAGTGAGGAATAAAGGTTCGCAGCCGCCGCACAGAACAGAGTCAAGTCTTGTGTAATGAACTGGTCGGCTCCATGACCAACACCACCATCCAAATTATGCAGTTTGTAGTAATTAAGATTCTCGTTCAAGTACAGATCATGGATGTATCTGGTAAGTCGAGTGCGAAACGCGATGGACACTTTCGATTCCAAAAACTTAATCATGGCGTTAGTATAGGATGCAAAGCCGCCTAAGCCACACCACTGTTGACAAGATAATGATTAGTAAAATTCGAACGAGATTGAATCAAGCATACCATACTGACCTTAGCAATGCCCCAGAGGAATGCCTTGCCATTTCCAGCAACCAAATCACGGACCAGTTCACCATCCAATCGAGCGACAACAAGGGACAGGTAAGTTCGAAGCATCAGGAAAATACCATGACTGAGCAGCAGGCCGGCTTCTTTACTTGACCATCTGGGGATCATGATGCTGAGAAGGCTTAAAAACTGGTGCAAGAAAGCTAAATTCAACCCAGGCTTGGTTTGAGCCGAGGGGACTGTGCCGTCCCCCAAGCCAGACACCCGTGGCGGATTTAAGAACAGGCGTCTGTGTGCCTCGAAAGTTAAGGGCTTTGTGGTGTTGATAGTCACCTTGGAAGTCCCATCCTTATATGGGACATAGATTGTTCGGGAACCATCTTTATTGTGAAGCCAAGAATTTGTCCTGACCAGTTTGCGCCCTTGCTCGCGTTCTTGGTTTTGGCGTTTCCATCGCCGTCTAGCTCCCTCGCCACCGAGAAAGATAGTTAGAGTAAGAGCCATAGTAGCGAGGATGCGAGTGGTTTGTGATGTTCCACGTAACCTTGACCTTGCAGCAGAGGTCCATTTGTCGATGAAAGATGCCAGAGCATCCTCAGCGACCGTCCTTCTCAAGCTGGACTGCGCAGCCATGACGGCGTTCGCAACGTGAAGGGGTGGGACGTTGCGTTGCGCTCGCGAGCGGATCAGCAGCAAGCCGCCACTGTGACCATCGAGCCTTGTGCGTGTCTCTACGGGTATAATCGGGAAATTGGCCAATACCACTGGTCGAGGGTTCGCAGTTTGTCGCAGCTTGAAGACCGATAATACTGTTCGCAAGTGCGTCTCAAGAATACCAGGCGGCGATTAATTGATGTTCGAGAAAGCTTGTGGTGCCGTGGATCAATACAAGTTCGACATTTAAGGCATGTGAAGACAAGAACAAAATAGAGTATCCGAGGCAGTGGATGGCCATGTAAGTACGGAGTACTCCGGGCAAGCACAAGCTTCAAAGCCCGAATTGCTGCCGAATTACAACAAGAGTCCGTGTTTGAGTGGAGCACGATATGTCCGACGGGTATCTGGGGCAGCCCAAGTAGAGACTGGAATCTGGGGTTTCGGATACTTTCGAAGGTATGGAGAGCTAGAATGCTTATCACACAGCGTCAGCATAAGGGTTGCCGACGGAAGAGTCCACTGTCAAGTACTGCTGGCGAAATGCGTATCAATTCTCTGCTCACGACTCGTCCTAGCCAAGTCAAAATTCACACATGAAGGAAAGAGGGCGTGTCTTGTAGTGACATACTAATTTTATGCAATCACGGCACACTCAAAGAAGCAGTCAATTCTTTGCTTTACCGTACATATACTCGTCTACGGTGGTTAGGCTTGACATACCCTGTAGCCACGCAAGCGGCAAGCAGCAACAAAACCGATGCCCGTTGGCTCTGGGCCACAAGTTTGTGTTGAAAAGCACCAGACAGGAGGAGGATTGCACGTGCCAAACCTAAACAGATATCAACCACGCCAAAACGCGCAGGCGCCCAGAGCTAGCTGGAGCACAACTAGTTAATAGATGCTTCAATCGACATGTTGCGACATGGCTACTCTAGGATATCAAACTTAGTAAAGAACGGCTACCTCCATCTGCCAATGCAATGACAGAATTCCACCCCATGCAGACGATACACTTGACCGAGTAGCGGGCCAGGCACGAAACAATGTATTGGCAAGGTCCCAGAGCACGTCGGACTGGCTGCACACTCATGCTGGAACACTGGATGGCCGGGCGCCTACAGGTCCAATCACAATCACAGTCAAGCATTCGACTGGATGAGACCACGCATCCTCTAGTATCACCCATACGTTGCATGCAGCCACCGATTGATCATACCAAAGCCCTGTTTAACCAGCTCAATACTTGTCAAATGAAACTGCGCAATCATGCGGCGTGGTCTATTGTACAACAAAAGTAAGGACCGTAGCTAGAAGGGAGTTGATGGCGGGAGGCAATGTGGAGCAAGAGGGAGGAGCTGGCGCTAGAAGCAGTACATGAAGGTCCAACACTGCTTTGCGTGCGGAGTAGTTCTGCAGGTGAGCTGTAGTTACATCCTGAATCCATGGGATGATCTAGTACCCAGTCCGCTGTTGTCACACACCACACACACACTTCCGTTCAGGGGACGAGGGACAAGCTCACTGGCTGGCTACAGGCCTGACGACGACTTGTTGGCTACGAATCCGGCTACATTTGCCATGTAGCATTGCCCCCCAGTTCGGAGCCCTCGACAACAATCACGGTCCCTTCACAACTATGCGTACCCTGGTAATGCCCCTGGAACGCAGGTTGTCATAATGCATTGCACAGCTGATAATCTAGGGCAGCCTTCATGGTTGAGGTGATGGAAGAACGGCCAGCTTGTCAGCATTTTTGGCGCTCGTCTCGTATTGGTGCAAAAAAGCACTCTATTGTACTCTGTACTCAAGCACAGGAATCGTTGACAAGGAGAGCAAGTAATCAAAACCTCAGGGACCTAGAACTGTCAGGCAGTAAATGCTACGGAGTACTCTTGGGGTCAATTATTCCTGGCTCTTTTCAGGCCCATTGTTGAGATGAGAGCTTGGCAGTCGCTCATCGAGTAGAGATTAAATGCTGGCGGCAGGACCCGCAAGCTTATGGAAATAACTAGAAACAGTGCGTAAAGTCATATTTATCCTGTGCACATATGCGACTCCACGCATTGTCGGACACGTGCGCCACTGGTACATTTCGCACTGTCACAGATCCTGCCTTATCACCAGCCCCAGTCCCGGTTGGTTAATCTCATGGTGAACTCCACTCACACCTCAGCGCCCCCTCCCCCCAGCCGTCCTTGCGCGCTATGTGCTTTGGTGCTGGTCCATTCTCGCTCTCTCTAGCCTGGTGCTTGTACTCCGTACGGAGTAGCCATTTGCCATTTGAGCAGGCTCTCTCGCCCAGCCCATAGTTTAAAGGCAATCATTTCGCTTGCGCCGCCCGGCTCCTCAGCTCCGATACATCGTTCCCCGTGTCTTTGTTTGTTCACCAGCAGCGTTTCTCCTTCAGATCATCGCGATTTCAAATCTTCAAGTTCCGAACCGACCCGGCTTGGTTTTTCTCTCCTGCCGTTCGCGGCGCTGTGGCTAATGTTGGTGCCGCTGTAGCCGCCTTACCGCCTACCTGACCTCCGTGCAATACAAACTCCTATATTTCTCTCTTCGACGATCGCAAGGAGCTTCGAATTTTGCGAGACTTCAGCCGTCGACCAATCACCTGTGAACAACCGCTCGGAGGGCTCACGATTCCGTGATACTGTTAGGGGGACAGGACCGTGTTTTAGATTGGGCATAGGTCTGCTCTGAAGAGGAGAGTTCAAGGTAAGCCCAGCTTGTCACGATATTGTCCGTGCCTGTGGTGCGCAATTTTGCTTTGAACAACACCATCCCCGAGTAGAGGCCTGAAAGCAGTCGAGGTTGCTTCCACGGACAGTGGATAACAGTGCCCGGCTAGTCATTTGGAGCTGTGTGTGTGTAGAATCATTCTCAACGCACGCTTTCGTCCGCTTCAACGCCGTACCGTCCGCTTGGAGAGCTCTATGACGGATTGGTTGCCTCTCCCGGAATAACGAAAGCTGACACGTTTTCACTTCCCAGAATACAGCAATAGTACTCATTATAATTCCGAGCTAGATCTTGTCAGGCTCGGCGATGGGAAATGACGGTAATCAGTTGTCACCTGACGAGGTGGGAACGTCCAAGAATGGTCGTGGTCTCTTGAAGGTACCATCGAGATCTTCGTCGCAACAGCGAAATCAGGCCTCGACCGCATCTACTGGTCTCAGTGGAGCTACTGTCGCCGACCCAAGGAGTAGTATTGATGGCCGGTCAAAAGAATCTCGAAGCAGTGTCCCTGGTAGACAGCGAAACGGTAGTGCCTCAACACATAGAACTGGCGGTGACAGTGAACGGGGGCAGGCTGCTCGTACCTCTCAACCCAGCTCCCCTTCGACAAGTGAGCAGAAACGAAAACGGAAGAAGAATGGTGGGCTACTTTCATTACTCGGATGTTGTGGTGTACCTGACGCTGCCAATACATTGGAGGAAGGTGATAATGAGAATGTGCATAAAGTTGAAAAGTTGCCTCAGCGGCCTGCGACAGCAAAGTCTCGACAACCAGCTACTCAAGAACAACAACCAGGGACAGGAAAGCCATTAAACGAAAAAGATACGGCCCAGAGCGGCTCATCACCGGATCATATCGAGAATCAAGCATCAAGCAGTACACAAGAGCCAGCATCAACTGCCGAGCGATCAAACAATGAGCCCCAAGAGCAGACTGCCCCCTCAGCAGTTGCGATCGATTCTCCACCCCATCCGGCTGCAAATGAGGTGGAGACGGGAGAACATGTAGACACGAGAGATAATGTCGATGTAGACATGCCCGACGTTGGACAGGAAGAGTCTCACGATGCTGTACCTCCAGATAGCTCGGCGGACCCTCAACCTCATGCGATACCGCCTCCACCCTCTGGCCCAGGACCTGCCGCTGTCTCTCTCCCTCCTTTGACAGATAGCGGACTCTCAGCACCCGACCAACAGTCCTGGCTTCTGCCACCAATTGCACCAGAGCATAAGGGCCGCAAGTGCCTCGTCTTGGATTTGGATGAGACCCTCGTTCACAGTTCTTTCAAGGTGAGACATGCTCACATATTTTGGGAACTTTACCACTGACTGTGTTGCACTAGATCCTTCACCAGGCTGATTTCACAATCCCAGTGGAAATCGAGGGCAATTATCATAATGTTTATGTCATTAAGCGACCTGGTGTAGATGAATTCATGAAGAGAGTGGGGGAGCTTTACGAAGTCGTGGTCTTCACGGCGTCTGTCTCTAAGGTACGTATACGGAGATTTAGAACTAAACTTGGTCCGCTGAAAGCTGGGATACTAACACGAAATATAGTATGGCGACCCTCTATTGGATCAGCTAGATATTCACAGAGTGATCCACCACCGCCTGTTCCGAGAAAGCTGCTACAATCATCAAGGCAACTACGTCAAAGACCTATCACAAATTGGGCGAGAGCTAAAAGACACCATTATCATCGACAATTCACCAACTTCTTATATTTTTCACCCCCAACACGCCGTTCCCATCAGCAGTTGGTTCTCCGATGCCCATGACAACGAACTATTAGACCTTATTCCCGTTCTTGAGGATCTGGCTGGCCCTAACGTAACAGATGTTAGCTTGGTCCTTGATGTCACTCTTTGAGATACCGTCATTTTGTCTTCACTATTTGTTATTCTTACATTTCACCTCTTGTCACATGTCGTCATCAAGAAAGCACTTCGCGATTTGCAACATCCGAATCATAGCGGAAGGCGTTTAGGTTTCAGATCCTTCGTTCCTGATGTAGATGTATTACTGTCTAATCATACATAATCGGCCGGGGCGGGAAGGGAAAGATGGTCCTGAGCCGGCTATAGATTTTCATTTTGATCACAATGGGCACAACTGTCTGTTCTTGGGCAAAGATCTCTTCAACCAGGCGCACGCCATCATATCCTAGGGCTCGAAAGCGAAAAACGAAAAAAAGTTGGGATGGGATACAAACACGGGAAGGCAATGGTTTGACATATGGAGGATAAGCCGATATCATTTTCTTGTTGGGTCAGCGGCCATGCAACTTGGCTTTTGTGCGCGCGCATATGGAGCGAACAATGGTAGAGTCGTCTTATGTGGTACCTAAGCCTTAATTTTTCGTCGGCTAGACAAGATCAATCAGCTGCATGATGCCGGCTGGCCACGACGTCTGCCTGACCATATTGGGATAGGTTCAAGGGTTTTTATCATTTTTGCCGCATTTATTGTATTGAAGTGCTACCTATTTCTTCTAACCTCTCTTGTTATCCAATCCAACCTCTTCCTACATTTCACGGTGTTCATACTTCACTGTTATGAGTTTTACATATACAAGCGGGCTGGCTACTATATTTTTGAGGGAGAACTGGGTTTCTTAGGCAGTACTCATGCGGATTCCACGGGACCAATCAGCAGGATGCGAAGCTTCATATTACATAGCCTCACCAAATTGTGTAGCTCTCGTGGCAAAATTTCAAGATTTTAACACAATTGTAAGTGCCTTGTTCATGTGAATTGAGTGCCGTATTTGAAGACAGCTTAGCGTCTTCGCTCTGTCCGCGTTTTTTCCAGTTTCCACTGAGATGGGCGCCGCTGCATGAAGGAGTTGGGGGAGAGGGGTGGGGGGGTTTGGAGAATGGGCCAGGCAGCGGAAAATGATTTGACCGACATAGAGTGTGCAAGCCCCCTTGTTGCGAATGTGGCCTCAATTCCAGCCCAGCAGGCGCGCCCTGCTCTGGCCCAGATAGCTTCCACTCGTTCAAATTCCCCATCGAAGTATCTCAACCCCCATCTGCCAATTCGCGATCCAATAACTCTGCAGCAGTTCCTGGTCAATCGTATTGTTCGTTCGATTATCTTCGTCATAATGGTATGAATTCTTCTCATCATCTCGCGTGCCATGTCGATGCTACCTTTTCGGATATGATGCATGCGAGCACAAGATCAGCTTGTTGTTACATGACACCCTACAACGCCTCAAACACGCTCCCGAAGTCGAACAGCTGTCCAATATTTAGAAGGAATAATTCTAACTCTGACGAACCAATTAGTCTTCTCCTCGGGCCTCTTCACCAGCCAATGCCCCCGGTGCCGCCACTGGGGCAAGCATTGGCCGACCTTCATCCCCTACTCCTCCTGGTGGTCCTCGAACTGCCATCAGACGCCGTGCTGCTGCCGATCAGAAGGAGAAGATTGCCAATGCTCGGCCTACAAGCACGAGGTCAGCTGGTGCCGGAGGCTCTAGCAGCACCATGCTGAGTATGTCAATCCACTTTGCGCGCGAGATGCCACCATGGATCTGAAAGTCTCATGGCTTCTGCGAGTTATTCCTGAGAATGGTGAACGAAAGCTTTGGCTAACATAAATTGTAGGACTGTACACTGATGAGTCCCCCGGATTGAAAGTGGACCCTGTCATCGTACTCGTTCTGTCCCTTGTGTTCATCTTTAGTGTTGTTGCTCTTCATAGTAAGTATTTGGGATGCTCTCCTGACTCCTGCTTGCCACTCGCTTCAAATGCTGACAGTCTCGCACAGTAATCGCCAAGATCACACGACGATTCTCGAGCTAAGCAGATCATGGAATGCAGATACATCGATAATTCTTATCCCTCAATAGTAAATGGTGGGCTGCAAAAGCCGATGTTGGGTTATTACGGTGGCATTGTGTCTATGGATAGTTCCATGATAGTAGCCACTGGAGTAGGGGTCGTTGAATTTAGCAGGTTTTGGCATGGCTTCTACTCATAGTAAGAGCATCTAAATCGTGGCATCTTGTACTATAACATGATAGTTTTATTTTACTTTTTATCACCTATTCGATATTGTGCTGCGCTATAACTCGGGAGACTGTTGGAAGGTGATTTGGTAAGTCACAAGGAATTCTAAATGTGATGGGACATGGTGATCGGTCGGTGTTTGATGGAGAGTCGACCTCGGCCACGCAGTTGTGGATATGGTTGAAGGAGAAGTATGAGGGCAATGTTTACGAGTCATGTCATTGTGTCACATCTAAATAACTTGGCCAGAGACCACTTTTTTATGCGTGCTGAACAACTTAATGTCTAATGTGACACGTTCTGTACTTGTTCTTGCGTGCCAAGATTGCCGGGCTGTTAGAATAGTTTGGGAGCCTTATTTGTCATTGTTATATGCGTCTTTGTCTGTAAAGCAAACAATACAGTATTTATAAGGTGTATTGAGGCGATCCCTAGCTAAAAAGCAGAAGAGGGTCTGTCGGTATGGATTGACGAAAGCTGCGCCTCGAACGGCCTCACCACAAGTAGTGAGAGACCGCATCGGCATTGCGAGGCATTGTGGGACCGTTCTGCCAACTTTGGCTCCGTTGAGGAGTATCTACTATGAAGTAGTAAGAGCGTGGACCTAATTGATACGAAGTACGTGTATTATGTATTGGCCTCAAAGTTCTCGGTCGAAATTTGCAGTGTTAAGAACACTCAGCCTCCTGCTAATGGCACGTGAGGAGCTAATAGCATTTTTATCAACACCACCACATTTACAACACATGACTGAATGATTACCCAATTTCCGTTACGCTCCCCTGTGGTTGGTTAGCATATATTATTAAGTTAATGAAGGATGCCTGCATAGATGGCCTTATATAAACATGTTGAATGCTGATATCGCCCGCTGCGCCGCTCACTGAAGCTTTCACTATTGGCTCTGCCCCGCAAAGATATGGGGATACGCGTAACGTGTAGATCTAGGCACAAGTTCCAGCTTTTGAGGTTTGGCAAATTTTATCCTGTGCCGATGCTTGACAAGCCTGTTTTGACAAGCTTGTTTGGGATGGGCAAATTTCTATCGGGTGACTACCCCGTCAGTTGGCAGCAAGCGGGCAAAACTTGCATGGGTATTGGATCTTGATGGTGTGTCCCACTTCGCCCATGCATAAGTACTCCATGCGACAGTCTGTGCATCGTCATACCTCTCACTGTGACACATGCGTGCATCCCGGTTTCCTTGACAATTGCACATTATAAAAATGCACATCTCTCAAGCGCGTATTCATACACCGTTCCGTAGTTCATTTTTAGCTTTTGCTCATATCAGGTCTTGAAGGAACCTTCATACTATTTCGTTGGCTTAGCCAGCTATCAACGGCAAGCAGGATTTCTGAGGGGCAACGTCATAACTAGTCAACATCTTTCGCTTGTTCCGTCATCGCCTAACTACGTATCTCGTCCGCAAGCCTGGAACAATCCCGTTGAGCTCTTTCGCAGCTCACTAACAGCTGTACGAGTTTGCAACAACTGCCACAACATTTTACTTAAGCACCTCTGCTACGGCTTCATAACCCCGCGCTTGACTTCATAACTCCACGGCACTCGAGTTCAGGCCGAAGAGCCTCTGATTGTCGCTATGACGATAGTCAACGACAAGAAGAAGCCAGCCGACCGGCAAAGCGATGAATCAGAGAAACAACAGCATGTGCAACAAGACGGAGCTGTGCAAGATGACTCCGAAAACATGGACTCTCTAGTTACTGATGGTTTCTTGGTGCCAGACCTCGATACTCCTCAGAATGAAGCACTACCTCCCGCATACGGCGAACAATATAGCCATGTTCAATTTTCCCAACCAGGATTTGATGCTGGCGCTGAAGTGACAGGTATGCTATTGTTCATACTTCTCCAATCGAAGCCGTGTGAACCAAGGCATTGTCGCTACCCAAAAGCGGGGAACAGCGCAATCGGCTGGGACATAAGAATATACATACTGACAGGCAGTAATCATTTTAGACGACGGCAGAATTAATATTAACTTTCATTCAAAAAATCGAAGACTGGCGGATCTTCTTGCGCCGACATTTAACAGTCAAATTTCCGTTGAACCGCAACCCTTGCCGCCACCATATATTCCCCCAGGCCTTGCTGCAGAGCCAGGCCGACCACCTCCGCCTGTATTCAATGTCGTTGTCCAAATTGTCGGTTCAAGAGGTGATGTACAGCCCTTTGTGGCGTTAGGAAAGGTATTAAGAAAGACGTATGGCCATAGAGTTCGGATAGCAACTCATCCCACATTCAGGTCATTTGTTGAGGAGAATGACCTCGAATTTTTCAGCATTGGCGGTGATCCCGCGGAGCTTATGGCGTTCATGGTAAAACACCCTGGATTAATGCCTGGGATAGACGCGCTCAAGAGCGGCGAAATCACCAAAAGACGTCGAGGGATACAGGAAATGCTTCTCGGATGTTGGCGCTCATGTGTGGAGGCAGGTAATGGAATCGGCCCACCACCAAAACCACATCGAGTGAATGAACCCTTAGATTTGTCTGCGGGTATGCCAGGGGATGGTCATGCTCAGCCGTTTGTTGCTGATGCTATTATCGCGAATCCCCCAAGTTTTGCTCATATCCATGTGGCTGAAAAGCTTGGCATTCCGGTCCATATGATGTTTACGTGAGTTTCACTTTTTCAAACACCAACAATCCATCTTCAGTCATTAACTTTTGACTTAGCATGCCATGGTCCCCCACAAGGGCATTCCCTCATCCTCTGGCGAATGTTCAATCATCTAATGTCGACGACGTAATGACAAATTATTTGACCTATACGCTTGTGGAGATGATGACTTGGCAAGGTTTGGGGGATATCATTAATCGATTTCGGGAAAAGGCGCTGGATCTACCATCATTGTCATTCATCTGGGCTCCTGGTTTGTTAAATCGCCTTAAAGTTCCCTATACGTATTGCTGGTTGGTTATTCTCTTGAAGACATTGGTCCCTCCAAGATTGTTGACCACTAACTTTCTTCGGCAGGTCACCAGCCCTGATAGCGAAGCCTAACGACTGGGGTACAAATATCGATATCTCAGGATTCTACTTCCTCAATCTAGCATCATCTTACACTCCGGATCCTGACCTGGCTGCATTTTTGGAAGCGGGTCCTCCGCCAGTTTATATTGGCTTTGGTTCTATTGTCGTTGATGATCCGAATGCAATGACGCGAATGATTTTCGACGCCGTTCATCTAGCGGGTATACGAGCCCTAGTATCAAAGGGTTGGGGTGGCTTGGGTGCTGATGACCTTGGAGTTCCCGAAGGCGTATTCATGCTAGGTAATGTACCACACGACTGGCTGTTCGAACGTGTATCGGCTGTGGTTCACCATGGCGGGGCTGGAACAACTGCTGCAGGTATTAAGGCTGGAAAACCCACTGTTGTTGTACCTTTTTTTGGGGATCAACCCTTCTGGGGCGCTATGATTGCAAGAGCTGGGGCTGGCCCGGAACCAATTCGATACAAAGGGCTAACAGCAGAGAAGCTAGCTGAAGCGATAAAGTCCTGCCTAGCTACGGATACTCAGGAGCGAGCTAAGGAGCTGGGGCAGAAGATTCGGGAGGAAACTGGTACTGATGTTGGTGCGAGGAGCTTCCACAATCACCTGGACAGTGATTCCATGCGATGCTCTGTAGCACCAAGTCGAACGGCAACCTGGCGGGTTCGGAGAACCAAAATACAGCTTAGTCCACTGGCATTGTCCATTCTAGTAGACGCCGATCTTCTAGATTATAAGGACGTG
Source organism: Conoideocrella luteorostrata (assembly GCA_032433595.1). NCBI lineage: Eukaryota > Fungi > Ascomycota > Sordariomycetes > Hypocreales > Clavicipitaceae > Conoideocrella > Conoideocrella luteorostrata. The sequence continues at coordinate 139,813 of JASWJB010000041.1, forward strand.
AAACTGTAAGCGATGATTTCCTCCTCAGCTGTCAACGAGACTGACCATTACTGACAATAAAAATGCAGTCATCGTCACATTGAGTATAACACTGAAGATCAACCTCCAGACCCTGTGTCTGCAGGAGCCGCGTCTCTCATTGGAGACATTAGTGGAATTGGATTGGCGATCGCAGATGTGCCACGAGGACTATTCAAGAGTCGTCGACTTAAGGATGGCCAGAGCTTAGGCACCTCGACTACCCAAGAGTCGTCCACAAAACTGACCACCAGAACGACGGATGCAATTTCCCAAACGGAATCGAACACTAACGATATGTCAAGTGTAGCCTCTCGTGGTAAGGAAGTCCTTAGAGCTTCAACGGCCGACTCCGAACGACCAGTGCTGGACCTTTCCGGCGCCGCAGTATCTTCACAGCAGTCCTTGCCAGATACGGCTTCTATCGTCACATTGGATAAAGACACAGGGCCAACAAGCTCAAGAGTGCCTTCCAGGTCTGAATCTATAGCTCAATCTACCGGAGAAAATGTTCAGAAGCCAGGGTCTCGGCGGGTATCGTCACCCGTGGGTATTAATCTTGATGATACAGTTGCAGCTGGCCAAAGTGTAGGGCGCGTTGTTTCTACTGGAGTGAAGAGCCCGATGAATTTCTGCTTGGGCCTGGCCAAGGGATTCCGGAATATTCCAAGACTCTACAACGATGACACTGTCCGACCCATCGAGAAAGTCACTGATCTCAATAGCGGTATTAGGATCGCAGGGAAGGAGCTTGGGTTTGGCTTCTTTGACGGAATTTCGGGCTTAGTCACACAGCCGATAAAAGGGGCAGAAAAGGAAGGCCCAAGTGGCTTTGTGAAGGGTATTGGAAAGGGTATTGGTGGGCTTATTACCAAGCCTGCTGCTGGTGAGTTTTGGCAGGACTATTTGCAAATTTTCCATGAAATCCGATAGCTGACTTCAACGAAGGTGTATGGGGTGTACCGGCATACATGATGCAAGGCGTTCACGCAGAGGTTAACAAGATGTTCACAAGGAGTGTGACGAACTATATCATTACCTCTAGGATTATCCAAGGAAAGCAGGATCTTATAGGAGCTAGCGCGGAAGAGAAAGCGGATATTATTCTTCGCTGGAACAATTTGAAATGGGACTTGAAAAACTTTTACGTCTTGAAGCGAAAGGAAAAGGCGGCGGAGAAGTCACCAGCTGGAGTGGTACCGCCCACAATGTCTGGATCACCATTCTCTCGTGTTAAGACGGGTTGGGCTCAAACTCGTCATCTTTCAACGGAGGAAAAGAATAAGCTACAAGCGCAGAAAAGAGGCCTTGTAGATGCACCGATGCCGTCGACATCTAGCAGCGCCTCTAGTGCTAGACAGAGCTTATCCGAGGACGCTGAGTTCGAGCAGGCCATTCAAGCGTCAGTTCGCGAAACTTCTCGAGGAAATACGGAAGATGATGAAATGATTGAAGTCGCTATTCGTGAAAGTGTCAAGGCTATGCGCGCTCGAAGTGCTATCTTAGATAGCTTGCCCGAAGCAGAAGAAGCTCCGGAGAAGGACATCAGCATATTCAAAGACGAAGAATATCAGATTACGGATGAGGAATATCAAGCACTGATCGAAAAGGCCCTTCAGACGAGCCTGAAAAGTTACATTAATGATGATTATTATGGTCCGCAAGAGTCTGGTATCACTGTACCTGATGCGTCCAGTTTGAGAACGCAAGAGGGCCGAGGAAGTGCTGAAAACTTACAGCGCCATGATGCGGATTTGCAACGAGCGATTGAGGCATCGAAAAAGGACATGGATCTTGAGCAGAGTCAAAGAAACGAAGAGGAAATTGTGTTGGAATATGTCAAGAAGCAAAGCTTGGCGGAAGCGGAGTTTCATAGACAAGCAAACAAAGGTAAAGGGACAGCTGCACTTGTTGAGGACAACGATGAAGAGAGCAAAGCACTTAAAATGGCCATGGAGGAAAGTTTGAAGTTGCACGAGGGCAACAGTGCAGGTCCCTCAAGGTGAACAGTACAAGATGATACAGCTAATACAACTTGAGCGAATTTGTTTTGAGTTATTGCGTTCATTCGGGCGGGAGGATAACCAGAAAGTTACTTCATTAAATCCATGAAGCATGATTTCCTGGAAAAAAAAATTTTAATTGCTTGAATAGCAAACTAACAGAAATGAAAATTACCGGCCAACGTTGGGAAAACAAATTAAGAAAATATGAAAAGGAATAGAATGAAAGTCGGTAATATTGAAGAAATCTGGAAAGAAAAGAAACCACCCTTACTCGCCTCATAAGTCACCGGCCGGGTCACGAAACCAAGTGAATGCTGTAGTTTTACTGGACTGCTCATCATAAAACCCCTCTTCGGACGGCGACTCGCATTGCGTCTATGTCTCAAGGGAGAAGAAACTTCAAAGGGCCAGGAATATTCCCAACACCATCAGTACTTGGACGAAAGCATCCCTAAAATCTGAAATGGTCAATGTGTGAAAACCTTGCATGTGTGGTCGTGTGGGGACAAATAAATTCCTCTAATTACATAATTGTTGGTCCTACTTGTATGTTACCGAATACTCGTGGAAGTTTCCAGCGTTGGTTTTAGTTGCTGATACGAATGGTGTTATTTGCACTACTTTTTTATCTCCTTTTCTTTGAATCCGTGCCAAATATTATTACTGACGTGAGCATCAACTTGATCAACACGGGCTCTCTTTCTATGAAGACGGGAATTAACCCGTTAGCAATGCAGAATGAGAGGCTAGAGAGTGAGCCGCGGACTATACACCACTTCAACCAGTACAAACAGTTTTGAGCGGGAGCAGGGAGAAAATACATATACGGAAAAAAGGAGAGAGGGGATGACGAGGGAGGTTGCTGGAATGGAATACATCTCAACTTTGGCCACAATGAAGACTCGTTTCCAGACCTCTTATCCTGCTATCTTGGAAATGACCTCCGCCACTACATCGTCTTCGGAAAGCAACCCTACTGTTTATATTTCCTTCTAGCGCCTTCTCCAAGTCATTTTTCAGCCACAACAAACTTTCAACTCTGATAGGCTCGAAAGCTACCCTCCAGATCCTACGAATATGGCAACCCCGAACGCGGAAGCTAGCTGATCGCGTTAAACCATGATATAGGCTTGGCGGATTTTCAATACTTGTGATGAGTTAAGAATTAGAATGGCAGGGGTATGGCAGAGAGCTTGAGCGGGACACTCTGAGGCCCTTGATACCTCAGAGTGACGAGATGTTTCCGGAGGGTTGGAAGAGGTTACCCGCGTCTTGCTGCCAGCACATCATGGGCGACTCTGGTGGATAAATGGGATGATGATAGATAGAACAAGTGCGGGAGATGACCGCTAACCATTTGAACACAGATGGCTTGCGCCGAGAGATAGCAGGTCGAGAAGATGAGTACTAACTAATCATGAAAATTTGCTGATTGCCTATGCCCGTACTAGATAACAATGTTGCGGGATATTCCTATTTTTGATATTATACAATTATCATAAAACCGCAAAAACAACCGCTCCGCTCCGCGCTCACGCTATTCCCTGACTCTCTTAATTTCGCCTCCAATTACATACAAGCCTAAAAATCGAAACTAATATACATTTAGGGCGAAGCGCGACGTCTTACTCATGTAGTGCAGATTTTATGCCACTGCAGGCCAACAAAGAGCCGGGGACAACATGCTCCGAGAGCCATAATTTCTCAGCCGTAGTGTTGCGGCTGCTGCTGTTGTTGTTGTCCAGGCCCTTGCTGATGCCATTGCTGTTGCTGATATCCTTGTTGAGGCGGTGGGGGTCCATGATTTCCTCCGCCGCCGCCACCATTGGCCATTCCCATGACATCAGGTCTGTTCTTCAGAGGCTGTTGGAAGTGACAGATATTACAGGAAACATCCTTGTAGCCTGAAATAGTGAATGGGATAACGGGCTGCGACAGAACAAATTAGCTTCGGTTCCAGTGGGAATAAAGCATGAACAAACTCTGAAGTCGCGAGTATGAAACGAGGTGTACTTCTGGCAGTCGGAGCAAAAATTCGACAAAATGAGCGTAAAAATATCATAGAATATGAGACGGTGGAGGCACATACAACGAAGCAGAGCGTGAAGAAAGGGCGGCTTTTCACAACATGTGCCGCCATATTTCCGCAGTGGTGGCATTGGCATACCATTCCTTCGTACCCCGGCACTTCACTGCGGAAAGTATGTTCACCACATAGAAAGAAGAAAAACATGTTGAGGAAACGTTGAGAAGATTGCGTGCGCGTTTGGCGAGTGGTTTGCGAATCAGATGGGACCACGGTGGGATTCTAGATCTTGGCCCAGGAGTCGCAGCCCTCGCTGTGAGAGCCTAGCCAAGTAGTAGCACGGCCGAAAAGGGATTTGGGCGGATTATGAAGCTACAGGCGTAAACTCGTGGTTCGGTAATCGAGAGACGAGGGATTGCTGTCGTGGGAAGCCTATAGGTTTGGAATTTCGAGCGAAAGACAACAACGCTATTTAAATTCGTATGCGATATACGGTAGATTGTGAAACGGAAACGAGTTGCAGATTAAGGCGATGGCAACTCGGGATTGGCTGGGATGCACAGAGCGCAGGCAAGGGAAGGCATTCAAAAGGCAAGATGTTGGGTTGGATGAGAAATTTGACGGTCGAGAGTAGCTTGCAATCCAGCGTATGGGGCGGAGCAATGGAGCGTGACGTGTTGCGCCACCGGTGACTATTTTATGCTTGATTCAACTAGGAGTATCTAATCCAGCTCTTCAGTGCAAAGAGACCCACCAGATATCATCTGTTCGCAGTTGGGCAGCCCATCTGCAAGGATCAGCCTAAAAAAAAGCTGGCTCATCATCCAGCAAAGGCGCATTAGACGACGCGAAGGCGTCACACCAATTCTTGCTGCAGTCGCCCGCTTGCCGCACGAAATAGCATCAAATTCTGGCCTTAAGACAGCAATATTCGAGATACATCTATCAAGCACCCCGTACAATTCAACTGGTTCGGCCATCGGGCCAGATACCGTCCCGACGTCACGGACTGGGCGGCAAATTCTCGACTCGCCCACGCCACCTTAAGATGATTTACGACCTCAATATCGCGTGGTCTCCCTCCACGACGCCCGAAGGTCTTCTCCAGACACTGTCTCTCGCTTCATCACTTGGATACTCCACTGTCGCCTTAAGCCACACTCTCGAGCTTCCATTCCCCGCAAATCCTACGTCGCCCTTCCCTTCAATGCCCGAGTCCTCGTCACGAAAGCTGCCTACAATTCTTCGTCGCGCCACCCTCCCTCTCAGCGACCCGGCAGCGTCCAACTACCGTCTTGCCTCACTGGCCGGCATCTTTGATATCCTTGCTATTCGACCGTTGACCGAAAAGGCGTTCCAAAATGCCTGTCTGGCGCTCGATATTCCAATCATTTCTCTCGACCTGACCAATCACTTTCCCTTTCACTTTCGCCCCAAGCCATGCATGGCTGCCGTGAGCCGCGGCGTTCGTTTCGAAATATGCTACGCCCAGCTTCTTGTCGCCGACAATCGTGGACGAGCAAATTTTATTTCCAACGCAACAAGTCTGATTCGCGCCACTCGCGGACGAGGTCTTCTCATCAGCAGCGAGGCCAAGACGGCACTCAGTCTACGCGGGCCCGCAGATGTGGTCAATCTCTTGAATGTGTGGGGTTTGGCAAACGAAAAGGGCCTTGACGGGTTGAGATCCATTCCTAGGAGTGTCGTTCTTAACGAAGGAATTAAGAGGAACGGCTTCCGCGGCGTTATCAATGTGGTCCAAGTAGCAACGAAAGAAGATGGTGAAGCGAATCATGGCTTATTAGAAGACACTGAGCGAAGCACTGGCACGGGCACGGGCACGAAAACCAATGTCCCAGGCATAAGAGACAAGAGCCAAAAGCGCAAGAATGGGGAACAAGATGGCCAACCTATCAGCAGACGACAGGCAAAGAAGATGAAGCTCGCCGCCCGTTCAGCCGGATCCGAAACGAATCCTTCAACGTGATATCTTCGTTAAGATGACCATATAGGCTACTGTTCAGGCCATCCAATCTTGATGAGGCCTTGGCCTGTCTCATTCAATATTTACAATAAGGCTACACGAACATTTCTCAGCATTTTGATGTATTTGAGGTCTCATCGTATTCGGAAAGAATCTAGGTAGACCACTCCCTCTACGACTATCAATCTCTACCCTACCTGTACCCTCCACAATAATCAGAAAGTGCTCTTCATCAGAAAGCTCTCGTAGTTGGCAGAGCTTGCTGCGTCTGTCCCAAAAGGTTACCCAGGTCCAGAATGCTGCTCAATTTGAGGCCAGATAAGTTCACTACAGGCTGTGCTGGGGCAACAACCCCGGGACCAGGGGTTGGTCCGGGAGCCACGGCTGAATCCGCAATCGGTTTTGGTGAAGGAGCAAGTCCGCCGAGCACAAGTGACTCTGCCGGGCGCGTGGGCGTAGGGGTGCTGACGGCAGAAGACGAAGTAGTAGATGCAGCAGCAGATGATAATTGGGATGACGCGGCGCTTGAAGCGACCACACTAGATGCAGTTTTGGATAAAGACAGCGACACAACTTGGGATGAGCTACCAGGTGCAGATGGAGTGGGTAGTATTTGGGCCGAGGAGGAAGAAGAGGAAGCTGACGAAGTTGATGAAGATGCCGATTGCTCTGGCTTTGACGAGGCTGTCGGCGGTGGGGTCGCAGGGTTGTTAACTATTGTCGTTCTCGGACGAGCAGATTGTTCGATCGGGACAGTCGAAACACCGACACCATTCCCATTTGCGTTGGTGGTGGGCAACACCTCAACTTGAGTCTTAGATGCCTGCTTAGGTGTGGGAGCTACGACCTGAACATTCGAGAGAGTTGTTCCGTCACAGATAATTTGCGGGTTCTCTCGCAATGTAACAACGCATTGCTGAATGTTGCCTGATGGTCTAGTCTGTGAAGTTTGATTGTCAGTTACCTGCCATCTCGAGTCGGACCCGTAGGCATTTCTTACATACTGCATTTGGAGCCTGTCCACTACCTTTTCCGTCTCCAATTATGACCACTATCTGATCGCCGGCTTTGTCTCCTTGCCCAGCCCTCTGCCCACCATCAACTTGAGATGGCCGACTGGATGGTGCGGTTTGAACAGAAGTGCTTGGAGCAGTAGTCATCTTAGAAGCTTCTGGCTGCTGATTTGGTGCCTGTCCCGGAGACCCAGTATTAGCTGGAGGAGATTGTTGAGGGCCAGACTACGAAACTGTTAGTTCTAATATCATCATCATCATTATCACGGGGGCAATAAGTGTGCACATAAAACGGGTAGGGGGGAGTGACGTACTACACAGCTAGCCGTGACAGTCTGCGTAACCGTACTCGCTAACTCTGTGATCGTGACAGTTGCCTGAGCCGCCTCTATTTTACTTGCCAATTGTGTGACAGTAACGGTTCCTGCAGCTGCGCTTCCTTGAGCCGTAACTGTGACAGTGGAGATCCTAAGCCTATATGATGTTTCTTGTTAACGCGATTGATGGACAGTATGACAACTTGAGCACTCACCCTTCGAAACCCGGGATAGTTGCTTGTTGACTGTTTTGAGGTTGTTGGCTATTCCCAGGCTGTTGACTGTTTTGAGGCTGCTGGCCATTCCCAGGCTGTTGATTGTTAGGAGGCTGCTGGCCATCCCGTTGTCCCCTGTTTGGCTGACCGTTTGGCTGATTGTTTGGTTGACTGTTTGGTTGATTGTTTGGCTGACCGTTTGGTTGATTGTTAGGAGGCTGCTGGCCATCCCGTTGTCCCCTGTTTGGTTGACCGTTTGGCTGATTGTTTGGCTGACCGTTTGGCTGATTGTTTAGTTGACTGTTTGGTTGATTGTTTGGCTGACCGTTTGGTTGATTGTTTGGCTGACCGTTTGGCTGACCGTTTGGCCGACCGTTTGGTCGCTCGTCGCCTTGCTGCTGTCGAGCTGATCCATCGTTGTCTGCCACTGACTTTGGACGCGGAGCCGGTGTAGAATTGGTTTGAATTTGAACGCCGGTTTTGACAGCCCCGTCGGCGCCAACAAGTGCCTTGAATCTTTGAGCTCTACCCACGGCTATCTTCAACTCATGCTCATGTGAACTACCGCCACCGTCTTGTCTCTTCACCAGTGACTGCGCGGCTCCATTTCTGCCGTACGGTCCAGCCTAAGACGCGGTCAGCTTCCACCGTGGGGGCCAATTGCTCGGGCAATCATGCTTGTTGATGAGAAAGGAATATTTTGTTTACCTGAGAAATAGTCGAGATGGCAAGAATGTACAAGGCGGCGGCCTTCATTCTGGGCAGTCAAACGAAAATTCCGAAGACACCTCCTGCGATCCCAACCGCCCGATGATACTATTAAATAAGGAATAATTCCAAAAGTCAAACAACAGACCAGCTGCTGAACGGAAAGAAGCGAGAGTAAGAATAGAATCTACACGGAAGGCACAAGAAGTCAGTCAGTCTGAGTTTTGAGCCGGCTGATCTGCAAAGGCCAAAAGCCACGAACCTTGCAACAGCAGAGAACAGAGATCTGCGCAAGACTAGGAAGAAGCAGAAGATGAAGAGAAAATTGAAAAGATCAATCCTTGCTGGGTTTTACAGCCGAGCAGAATGATGTTTGAGCCAAGACTCTAACCAGAAAACATATTTCAGCTCTCAAACCCTTTCGATAACGAGTGACGGGACCAGAACCGACCAAAAAAGCCTGAGAGCTAAACTCTGATACCGGAAGGGGCAAGAATGGAAGCGAAAGGAGGGACTTAGGACTGAGCATTCGAGGGCATTCACGAAAATATCGGATGATAAACTGAGCGGAACAGAGACTTGGACAGATTTTTGTTTGGACAGGTAACATTGCCATCGTCTTGGATGGAGCTCCCATTTTGGCTGAAAAGCGGTGAATTGCATATAGTACCAGATTCGATTCATCTATTGGCCATTGCTGAGTACGCTTCTGTGACCCTGGCGTAATGTGTAACGTTTCGAAGAGAGGTTGAAAGCGAAAGAGACTGAGTCGGACGATCCATTTGGGAATAGTTGTGTATGCAGCTGCAAGATGGCTGATGAGCCTTGCAGAGTGTCAGTTACGATGGCGCGAATCTGAGACGAGGGCCAGACATTTCCAGTTTTGGACTGTCTTGGGGAGGCGCTACCTGACAAAGAAGGCCCAAGTTGCCATTTCGCCCCCACCGAACTTCCCCCTGCCCCTGCAGCCCTGTAACTGTATTCACATCCTTGAACGGTAAAAAGCGGGACTAGATGTGCCAACACAACCAATCTGAGATAATATGTTCAATGTGGCCGTAACTTTTTGCATGGCTGCTGGTGCCAGGCCCACCTGAAGGCATGTAAAACTTATTACCTCCCACTATCAGTAGCGCAGTAAAGGTACCACGTCCGTAGGTATTTGTTATTGACTGCACGGCCAATTGTTACTCACATAGTACGTAAGTAGATAACAGAACAATAACAAGAAACCTCAATGGTAGGAGACCTTGGAAGTTGGTGTTTGAAACTTTTTTCAACCCCGCTGGAGCTGCTGCAACCTTATGGTTGGTTGCCCGCCAAATTGAAGTAGTTCGATACGACGCTGAGGAGATACGCTACTGTCACATCAATCCTTCCATCAATCGGGGCACTTTGACCGCCGTTAATATGCCAGAGGCTATTTCCCTTTCCCGACGATATTAATCCCGCAAGACCACAGATAACTAACAGCAAAAATGTGCAACACAAATGTCCTTTCCCGGGGAGCGCTGCAACACGTTAATTTATTCATTTAAGAAAAACTCAAAATGACTTGTCCTTGATCATTCTAGGTGGTAACACATCACTTTTTAATGTAGTTTAGTCTTCTACACCGATAGAGCAGACCTCAGCCACGACCCATTTCCCCAACCGGTCCCCAGATGCTCTGCGCATTGTCCTTGTAATTAATCGATGCCATCCTTGCACCGGAACAATAAAATGAGAGCCCGCCATCCAAAATAGTTTCAGACAGAAGGGCAACATTAATCGCAACAGCTTACGGCCGGACTGCTTCTGTGTTGACGAAAACTGGCCGTGCACCTCCTCTCCACGTCTCACCATAGCTCCCGTGATTCTTTTCGCTCCCACGGCAGATGTGTACCGGACTCTCAGTATGAGCACCTTGGCGATTTGCCCCTAATACTTGATGAACCTGCCGTTGGGGTTGCGCGTTGTGCAACATCCCCGGCGTGGTGCAATAGAGGGCCGTGAGTTTTGAACCGACTGCAAGCACAACTGGCCTTGAGACCATCGTACAATTGGTAGGGTTTCCGGCTTTTCCGTTTCGTTTCTGTTGCTCCTAAGGCGGATACGAGTGATATGCTGCTTTGCTACTGAAATAAAGCATGTGGATGCTCTTTTGCTCTTTGCTATTGAAAGTGGTGATATGATTAAAGGGAAGGTGGATGGGCAATTGACCCTGTGTTGTTTCATCTTGTGCCGTGTCTCGGTCCATTCGTTTCACAAATTGTTTATACAACGCCGGCATGCGAGATGTAAATAGCTAATCGAATTCACCTTTGGCTGCAGGACTTGTGAGCGACACCACCAAGTCACATGACTCCAAGACCAGCTTCCACAACTCAATCCTGGTGCTCTTTGTTTGAGACTTTTCTCCAGAGACAAGCTTTCGCCGCAAACTTTCCCGTGGTTTATCCTGCAGGACCAAGATGAGCCTGCTCACGCCGAGGTCAAGTAATTCAGGTCGGACTTGTTTCTAAGCCTACGCAAGAGTTCGATCCCGTGACAATCGCGTCCTGCTGGAGAACTGGCCATGGCTGATGAAACAATTACATATAATACTATGAAGCGTGTCAAAGCATGCAGGTATTTCGTTTCGTTGCACGGGTTGAAATGCTATGATAAATCAGGATTGATGCCGGAGATATTGCCAGCCGAGGGCCGGGTCTCTCGGGAAAGGCTTCCATGGGCATGTCGTTCCATGTAAGCTGCAGCCAGCAACTTGAAGGCGGGTCCGTGACAAACAGCGGGCTCTGAACTCACGACAGTTGAACAACTGAGTTCCTTTGGCAAGGGTGGCACAGCGGTTGACATAGCGGTTGACGGAATAGAAGCAGTGTAACCCGAATAACAAAGCCCTGGGACATGGTTTCGCCGCCGAAGTGCGAGGACCATTACGGAGTGGCAAACGCTTAAACGCTTCTTAGTCGTTCATTCAAAGAAGCTGCCCCTGAGATTCAATATACTAACCCCTGAGTAGATACAAATATTACAACGGTGATGCACACCACTGAGGATCCCCAAACAAGGACTCGGCATGCCGATCGGGCCACGAAGGACGATGTATGCATTGTATGCTTTAGAAGGGATCATGTTACTGTACTCCGTACTGCGCCGTAACTAGTACAGGGAACGGAGTAACTACTTCGTAGCTACGGAGTAGATTGTCGTGACATGGTACTCCGTAGCCCCAATTTAACTGCATGGCCATAATCAATGATGACATTGCTCGCTCAACGCGCCTCAGCCTTCATGGATAGACACCGTGAACGTTTGGAATCATCCAGCCAAACCACCAGGGTAGACAATCCGCCCCGAGGCGCAAGCCGGAAAACCCCTGGGCATTTTAAGAACGACCGCGATGCTGCACCACTGCAATAACTAAATACTCAATTATAAAAAGAAGCAAGCTCAACGCATCATTTCTAGCCCTTCCTCTCAGCCTATCTCGTAGTAACTAGCTAGCTGTCCAGGTTCAAAGGCGAGCTTCAAGGAACCACAAAGGCTACCATGACTGTAACACACGTCCTAGACGACTACTATCTCGGCATAACAGCCATTGTGACCGTCGCATACCAACTCTTATTCTTCGCCATCGCGTTCACCTTCAAGTTCGACAAACTCACCGGTGAGTCTCACAAAACCGCACCTACAGAGCCCATGAACCCTCCCCTCCACCCCTTTCCCCTCCCCGTTTCTTTGTATATTGACTCGCAGTAGACCTCGCCGGTGGCAGCAACTTTGCCATCCTCGCCATTCTCAACCTCGCCCTTTCTGGCCACCACCATGCCCGCCAAGTAGTCGCGTCCCTCTTCCTCATCATCTGGGCCGTCCGGCTCTCCGGCTTCCTCTTCTTCCGCATCCTCCGGACAGGCTCAGACGACCGCTTCGACGACAAGCGGGACAAGTTCTTCCCCTTTCTCGGCTTCTGGGTTTTCCAAATGATATGGGTGTGGACGGTGTCTCTGCCAGTCACGATACTGAACTCGCCAAATGTCACGCAGTATGACCAGCATGACTTTGGGACAGGTAGAGACATCGTGGGCATTATCTTATTCACCATTGGTTTCATCATGGAGAGCGCGAGCGATGTGCAAAAGTACAATTTTCGGGAAAAAAACGATAAGTCGGCGGTTTGTGACCAGGGCTTTTTTGCAGCGTCGCGACATCCTAACTATTTCGGGGAGATTATTATTCAATTCTGTAAGTAAAAAACGACGGATTCCCTCCTTCGCAAAACCAAGCAAAATTTTATTGCGCGAATGGAAAGAGAAACCCAGCTGAACAACTCCTGCTTCCCTTAGCAATTTACATGATTGCCGTCTCCTCGGCAGCAGACGGATACGTCGGTGGCCAAGCCTACAAAGCGCTCTACGCAACTATCTTGGGGCCCATCCTTCTCACGGTTCTCCTTATGTTTGTTTCTGGACTGCCTCTGTCAGAACGACCAAAGGCTAAATCACGCTATGAGAAGGGCAATAACTGGGAAGGATACAAGCGATGGCTTGACCGAACGAGCATCCTTATCCCGTTTCCACCACAGCTGTACGAGAAGATGCCAGTATGTCTGAGACGTACTGTCTTCTTGGAATTTCCCATGTATGTGTTTTATCCACCAAAGAGAGACGCTCGTGATGAGGAAGAGGCCTTACGACAATAAGCTATCGGATGATTTGCAAATATTCTCCGACAGTGACAACGACATCATTCTTTAAAGTATATATGCTCCACAACCCCATTACAAGTAATAATACAATCCAATTAATTTAAATAATATGACATTGTCCTGCCCTTGGTATATATGGATGAAATATATCGCGCCCCCAGATGCGTTCCTCTTCACGCCTCCGCCAAATGCGCTCCAACAACTCGTATCGACAACCGCGCGCCAAGTTTTCTATAAGCATGCAATTTACTCCTGTGTTGAAAAGGTTTTCAAACTCCACCTTGTATCATGAATTGGGACAAGAAACGGAAAAGGAAACGAAAAACAAGCCCCGTTTCCCCCCAGCCCAAAAAATAGGTCTGGTGCCATACACGAAAACATCATGACCCAATAGTTTAGCAATTTCGTAACTTTATAAGTCGAAAGTTCAGAGGAAAAAATGAAAGCAAGTAAACACCTGCCTATCGAGCCGGTTGTCTGCAAGGGACCATACAGCAGAGTGTATATCACGGCGTTGTGACGTGTTAAAAGTCATTCAATCAAGTCATGTCCAGGATGGTCGAGTTTTTGGTCAACAAATTCTTGCGTAGGACCGTAGTCGGTAGAAGTAGACGACTCAGAGTGAGTCTCGGAGCCTTCGGGGATAGGAACCATGGCGCTCTTGGTCCAAAGGTGTATGGCCTTAGCCCAATCTAAACCATCAAGACAGCCGCCCTTGACAGATACCACATTTTTGGTCTGCGTAAGCCATTGCGATTAGATGCCGTGTAAGGCATATGTGAAGGCAGGAGTGAATATATGGGACATACCGCTGTCGTATGAAGTAGTCGAGTTCCGCATTTCTGACAAAAATAGCTGTTCGCCAATTAGCCGAGGTAAATTACAAAGAATACAGGCACTTAGAGAGATATGGGGTAAAGTCATACCAATACAATGTTTGCCCTGAAGCTGTCGGTCTCCTGCATAAAGTGAATCATTAGCAATGTGTCTTTGTTCGACGCCTTGCTCGGTAAACATGAGGATATAGAGGTGGATGCGGGTTCAAATCCAACCATATGTGCAATTTGCAGAGGAGGGCAGAATGGGACAGTACACACGCGTAGCAACTGAGTGACTCGGTTTGAGGTAGCTTAAATCGAGGAAATATAGCCGAAGCACCGAAAGCAGAACTCGACTGGCGTTGACAATCCGTGCAATGGCAGATGTACAGGGCCAGCGGTTGCGTGAGCGGCGTCTTGAAGTTCACGGCCCCGCATTGGCAGCGAGCATCCATCATGCGAAGCGTGCTGTTATTCAACCGTGTTTGGCGAAGCGAAGGCTTTTCATTAACGAGTCGGGGTATGTCTCTATGGTCGCAAAATCGTGATCGCCTGAGAGGGGTAAATGTTGGCCGTGAATGAATGTAGGTGAACGATGGCGGAGCGAGGAACTGTGCTGGATATACCGCAGCACCAAGCTCCTGTTTTCGGATCGGATGTCCAACAAGAAGAGTCACCAACAAGAGGAAACTGGTGCAGCCACGACCAGCGATATCAATTGGTCGCCTGGGGCAAATAAGATTGGATTTATAGTGGCAGGGGATAAATGGTACTTAAGTACCCCGTATGTTACGGTTTATTCCTATAAATCAGGAATGAAACTAGTTAGCAGCGAGCGAGAACGGAGGTTTGTAGGTTGCATTAGTGGTTTGGCGTTAAACAGATGCGCTCCAGCACATCCAGCACAGTCGTTACGTACGGCGTCGGCGCTTGGGAGTCTTCCTAATCGCGTGCTAGTTAGTTACCTCTCCACCTGCCCGTTGGACGGCGCCGAGATGCCGGCCAAGCGATGGAGGGCGCAGTCGTCCAGCCCTTTTCATCGAGCTATATGTTGGCTCGTGAAAGCTTCTCGTCTCTCACTGCGATTCTTCCACACGCGTACGGAGGACACAATAACACAAGGTAGTTATTCCCTCTCTTTATGTGCAAACTGATGCCACATCGAAAGTGCACCGAAAAGCAGCCGGTCCAGGAACCAATATGAGAGAGCGGAATTACAAGGAATTGTTGACCGAGTAGTACAACGTACTGTTCGTATTGAGTACGAATACGGACGAGACAAGGCACACCGTCCATGTTGGGAACCGCTTGTAGACGCGGGCGTTGCAGACGTGACTCATTCTCGAGCGATACTGGCGCGTCGTCACATGAGACTGGGACGCCCTGTACATGACAACTCAGCCACCGTCGTGTCTGTAATGCTTTATTTGTATTGTGAATCGCGCAGTGCTTTACGAGGTCATCTGTTCGTCATATTAAGCTTTCAAGCTGAGCGATCGAAATGAATGCACTCATCCGTCCATTAGTAATACCTCGCATCTCAGCATTTCCAGACTATTGATCCCGCAATTGGAACTCGGTTTCCGAATCCCCCTTTTACTCGCATGCATGCGATTCACGATGCCCCTACCTATAATCACCACTACTTCGACGTTTCGCACTCTATCCATTCATCCTATGCCGAGCTACCTGGTGCTATTTTTTGAAGCCGTCTGTTTGTTAAACGCCTCAAAGGTAGCGCGTTTCCCGTTCTGCTCTGCTGCTCTGCTCAAACCAGTTGATAATATACGTCACGAGAGTCACCTTCGCTCTAGATCCACGATCTTCCAATAACCGTTGAAGCTCTCCACATCATGTTAATCTGTCGCCATCGGAATACGACGGCGTGACGAGCTCGAGCTCTATTTCGAGCTTTTCCAACAATGTCATTCTTGCCAAGCAGCTTTCCACCCATGGCCAAGCCATTCCTTCAAGCCATGCACAGGCCCTCAGCTCAGAAGACGCTGCACCTTCCGAAACACGATTCTGAACCCGTAGACCACGGAGGCCACCTGACCATGCGGTGCCCAAAATATCCCATGCCTTCCACCCTTCGTCGCTGGAGAAGTCCGCCTCTCGAGTCTCAACTCTTGCATATCGCATATTCATCAGTTGCCAAGGTTGGAGTACATCTGTGACTGTAGTCGACGCAAGCATCAGACCGGAGGAGAACCAGTTCTGAAAATCAAACTCGTTGTTTTTGAACGGTATTTGGCGCGATTCCGCATACAACTGCCTCCTTACTCTGAGTAAATTGGATGGAACAAAGCTCCGAGGTCGTTCCTGACGAGGGAGAGGCGGCGGGAAACGTTGAGAATGACAATGATCACGCTGGTGTCTGACTTCGCCGTCCTCCATATAATATTTCATCGTTTTCTGGTAGGTCTGAGTAGGATATCCTGGGAGACAGGCCGTCTTCTAAACAAGGCTCATGTAATACACCCACTAGTACATTTGCATTCGGATCTCCACAGGGAGTGAAAGTAAACGGCCGCCTGTAAGAACATGTTTTCTCACTGCCTCTTTCGACAAAATGTCAGCTGTAGACTGACGTAACGGTTTAGCCGACAAAATGCGTTTGGACGGCAACGCTCTTGGTACGCTTGCAAGTCTGGCGTCGAAACACGATGGTATTGAGCAAGACAGCGGTGTGACTTCCATGATTGAAGATGGTTCTAAATGAGAAGCCAAACAGAAAGGAGGACAAAACAATATTTAAGGTGGCATAGATACGAAAGTCAACGCGAAGCTGAATTCGCGTTATCGCATCAGCCTTTCACAGCACACAGGAACACATAACCAAATATACCAACTAACTGTGGCTCTGACATAACTAGCCTGGACGAAACTGTAATCTAGCCTCAAGCCATGATGACCTCCCCCCATCCATCACTAGTGACGTGGTGCATCACGAGTCGCCACCCAAGCTGACACCACCGTGCTGACGCGGGTTTGGTTACTCGGATCTCCAGAACATGAGAGCTCGGACTGATCGGCTAATCACACCTTTCGTGTCGGGAACTCTCCATGACGGTGCAAACAATACTGTTGCGCGATGCAATGATAGCCTAGTTGTAGCAAATCCATGAGAATCATTCCCCCCCCCGCTTCTACTCATACATCGGATCCCATAGATTCGAGGGGAAAACCTCCCCCCCCCCCAAAAAAAAAAAACTGCCTGAAATCCCTTATACCCATATGTCACCGTCCTGACTCGGTTTTTCGTGGTTGTTGCTCTCCCCATCACGATGAGCACCGTACCTCCAAGCATCCTTAGTCTTGACTGCGAAGCTAGGCTATCCAGCGACCATATTATCAAAAGCACATCTACATTCTGAGCTGTAACTTCCCAGCAATTTCATCGCAGTCTTATATCATGAGGCTCGTAATCATCATGTCGGGGTCGTCCGTCTCCATCCAGAATCAAAGCCTTTTGGCCAGTCGCAAGACCAGCCTTCGCATATAGCCAACCCCATCTCTCTAAGACGAAGTCACTCCATCCATCCTCTCAGGCGGTATATTAACTCCCTCAAGACCTCTCTTGACGCCAATTTTCCGCTCAAATTCTACATTCCGCGGTACTTCAAAGTCGCCTCTTGCGGCGAACCACAGCAACGTCTCCGGCTCGGGACCTCTGTTTACCATACTGTTGTCCTTTTCCATAGCACCCTCCTCATCCATCTTCAAGGTTTCCCCTCCATCCCCCTCACCCTCCTCGTCTTCGTCATCATCATCACTCTCCTCATCCAGCGCCCTTCTCAGCCCTGTCCGCACATTCTCCAAGCCATCTGCCCTCTCCTCCCGTGTGTACACATCCCCAGCCTCATCTCTCACATATTCCGCGATCCGACCGTGCGTCCACTCTCTTATTTCATCCCAAATAGTTTGTAATTCTGCCACACCCTCTGGCGTAGCCAGTTTCGCCGTCTCGCGTCCCTCAAGAACCAGCTCCTCCACATCTGGCTCCAACTTCTTGCGGAGTAATTGCGTAAGAATATTTTCCTGCGTGCGACCGGGATAATTCGTTGATGGGCGGAGGGCCATTCGTGTGAAGAGGTCTGAATTGTCGTTGAGACTTTCCAGGACAGATTGGAGGTTCCGTTGGAGAATCTGGGCGGATGCTTGGAGCGAGGAGCTGCAAATTAGATACACAAAAAAAAGCGCGTTAGCTGAAGGTCTATATCTAGATTTATCAAGATAATCCCGGGAGTGAGAAACGTACGGATGAGGCAGGGGATTGCTTTTCAAAATGTCCATCTTGAGACTTTGAATGCTGCTGGACAATTGGGCTAGTCGCGAGACTATGTGTTCGACCGACTTGAGCTCGTCGTCCTCCAGGCCGAGGGTCGCCATGGTGAGTGTTATAGCTTTCGCACGGTGTGAATAGAAGTCAGCGTGACTCGGTTCGGGATTTGAATGCAAGGCATGAGTGCGAACAGAGCTATTCGTGGAAAAGGTCGTGATGGAAAGGTTGCGTTTCGGCACTGGACGTAAAGTGGTCAACTACGTGCGTCGCTTGTCTCCACCTAGTATCCAAAATGAGAGCTTGAACCTTCACATACGCCACCGAAACCTTCACGACTGGCAAATGGCTGGTTCGCATCGGGAAAAGCAGTTATCGAGTAAAATTATTCGACACTCGTGTTATTAATCATCCTTAAAAATAATGCATTACGTGTAACTAATGACAATTTAAAAATTCTCCAGACGTATCGTATCAGAGCGATTCGCAACTAGGTATCACCACTCGCTTCGCAACAAACTCGTAAATGACCTCGCCTCATCAATGCTCTAACATTTTTTTCTGACGAAATAAGTCGACAACCTTCACTGCGCAATAAGTGATCAGCAAATATTGCGTAACAAATGGCCGGCTAATTCACTGCGCAGCACATTGCCAGCGAATTTGACCAAGCAACTCCGGTCTCTGCCCTCCCCTGTCTCATTCTCTCCGTTTAAGTGCGGGTTGAGTTGACCGCTTTAGACTCATAACCATGGCTATTCACAAACGGGAAACGAGCACGACGCTCCAGCGCATCTAGAGGAATGGTCGAGCGAATGTACCTATTTGAATGTCAGAATATGGCTCTACTGTTTCACTGGCAAATGTCTGCATCAATGCTTACTTCATTCGACCGTCGTCAACGGGGTCAAAGTCCCAACTTGTGAAAGCGCCTTCTTTGAGAGCATCCCAAACAACGCGGCGGCTACGTTGAGACTGCAGGACTTTTGCGGTAATAGCGTCAAAGTCCCACCTTGCCTTGGCTTCCGCCTCAAACTTTTTGAAGAGTAGTTTTACTGCCTCCTCCTCGGCATTCTGTGGCGCAGACTTGGTGAAACGGGCCAGGTTATCAAGCTCATGGGGATCCTGTTCCAAGTTGTAGAGCTGCGGCTCATCAGCGGGGCAGGTGATGTACTTCCAGGGCCCGCGTTTGATCATCATTATCGGGCGTACGGTTCCTTCGCCAGTATACTCAGCGAAAACGGTATCATGCCCTGCTTTGTTCTGGAGATGAGGCATCATACTGACACCATCCATGGGCAAGTATGGCGCCGGCTTAGTTCCAATGAGGTCGCAAATGGTAGGCAGGAGATCCAGGGTCGAGACATTCTGGCTAACGTGGTGAGGTTGGAACCACTTGGGATAGTTGACTAGCAATGGCACTCGGACGGACGACTCGAAGTAGCTCATCTTGTACCAAAGACCTCGCTCTCCGAGCATGTCACCATGATCACCACTGAAGATGACGATGGTGTTCTCAGCTAACCCAGCTTCCTCCAGTGTCTCAAGAAGTTTGCCGATGCAATCGTCCACGTAGCTGACGGAGCCGTAGTACGCGCGTTTGGCTTGCTTGATCTGTTCGTCGGAGAAGTCCTGGTCCCAAAGGTCGCACACCCTCATCAGACGCTTGCTGTGGCTGTCCAACTCATTCTTCGGAATTCGAACTTTTGGCAATGCAATGTCCACGTCCGCATAACGGTTCCAGTATTTTTTTGTGATGGTGTACGGGTCATGAGGGTGGGTGAGTGATACCTATGCGAAAGAAAACACACCGTTAGTGAAATCTTTGACGGGCCAGACTTAACTGGTTGATGTTTGTCCAGACAATCAATCCCAGCTCCTTCCGCATTTTGCCGCAAAGGTTCGGCATTCGAGAGAATGGCGCTGTCTTGCATCATTTCAGCACATTATGCGATCAGAATCTATTCACTTACTGTCAAAGCAAAAGGGCGCTTCTCGGGACCTTCGCGGACATGATCCCACAGGTACTGCATGCTGCGGTACATGACTTCTTCATCGTAATCCAGCTGGTTGCTGCGGCCACAGGGGCCAGCCTGTAGAATAGAGCTGGCATTGTGATACCATTCAAGCCGAGTATCGGGCTCATCCCAGTTGACCGCCCAACCGAAATCACCGGGATAGATGTCGCTGGTGAGTCGCTGCTCATAGCCATGGAGTTGATCTCCGACAAAGTGCATCTTACCTGCCAGAGCAGTGTGATAGCCCGTGGAGCGAAGGTAATGAGAATACGTTGGGATCTCAGAGTTGATTTGGGAGGCGTTGTCATACGCACCAATCTTCATGGGCAGAAGACCAGTGATCATACTCATGCGGGACGGGGCACATAATGGCGAGGGGCAATAAGCCGAATCAAACTGAACTGAGTTGGCAGCCAGACGATCCAAGTTAGGTGTCTTGATCTGAGATTCGGGGTTGTACATCTTGAGCTGAGGAGCAGCTAGCTGATCAGCCATGATGTAAAGAATGTTCGGTTTCTCTCCATTTTCCTTGACAATGCCGACAGGCGCTGAGGATTGGAGAGTATTGACGTCGGGGGCCATCTCGTGCGTGCTACTGCGTTGTTTCGTTCAAGGTGGAAGGTTTCAAGAGTCCGAAACCGAAAGTGGTTAAGTTTCAGTCTCAAGAGCTGTGGTTAGTTATTTTGATCTCTTATGGTGCTTCTCAAAGTGGCTGCGATGTTTCTGGAAATTCTTGACTCAAGGATTGAGCGTTTGGATTCTGCAAAGTTGCAGAAATATTCCGGAAATATTGGGCAGGTGAGTGACTAATCCGGTGAATCGAACAACAGCGATATATAGCTGACAGCTCAGAGTAGAGTGCCGCACAAAAGAAGAAATGTTGAGTTTTCTGATAAAAAGGGTAAGGTACAGCTACTGCGTTTCTGTCCCAAAATTTGGTCCCCGTCTCCAAGCAACTGGCCACAACGAAACCGAAAACGGGCTGAGGAGATTCCAACAACAGATCTAGAAAGAGGTGGACAAGTGATACAAGTCACCGCCTTTCTAATAGAAGAGAAGCGGATACAATATGAAGTCTACTAAAGATCTCGAGATGGTCCCATCAATACAGAGCGTTCAACGGAAGGAACAATAACAGCAGTAGACCCAATAATCAGAGTACAGGAAACAAAGTCAGCTCCGGAGTGACGAAGGGTATGGGCATCCAACATGTTTTAATTGTGTTTGTGTCCTCCACGCCACCACGCACGCAATCCCGGCACAATCCAGGCGCCATTTATCATGCGACAGTAGTTAACTACGGAGTAGACCTTACCGAACAAACGGGGTGCCGTGGGTCTCCAGGTGGAAATTTCCTCAGAGACGGCGAGTAGCCGAAGGGAGGGGGAGGGGCAAATCAGTGGATTGGACGGGGGAAGTGGACGGGAACGACATGGCTACCCTTGGCGTTCGAGAAGGGAACTCTCACGGAATGGTGGAAAATTGCAACAATAAGAGCTGACCCCCTTACTACGCGTGAAGAGGCAAAGAGGTTCGCCAACGCTGCATATCCCGGGTTTGATTAGCTCCTTCAAATACAACAACTGAGGGGGCCATATCCTAGCCCGGCAGCCGGGGTCGCGCAATCCGAGATGGAGGGCTTGTACGGAGTACGTAGGGTCGTTTTTCACCCGTGAGGCAGACGGTCCCATCGATCAATGGCGCCTTCGTGCATGATCAACAGGCGTACTCCTAGCATGCCTGTCTGACAGCATTTGTAATTTCGAGCATCTGGCTCCGAACAGTCACTGCAGCTCCTTTCCAGCCAAGAAATTTAGTGTTCCTCCGGCCGTCGGTGGTGGCACAGCTATCTATGCGCTCCATGCCACCTGGTAAAGTACCGGCTCTGGGGAAGAGGAAAGAAGGAAGCCAGATCGAGCCAGGTCAGCCGATGTGGAAGTTGGTCACATGAGGGCAGAGTTGTGGTCTTTTCTATGGAGTGCTCCGTGCTATTCCAAACATCAGCGGTGTGCACCATTCAAACGATAAGCGTCACGGTGTGCGAAATCGGCATAGGCGCTCGACGTCAAGGTGTTGGTCCACGCAGCCACAACCATAAGTTATTGTGGAACTACTGCTTTGGGCCCCGAATGCATCGTGGTTGGTGCAAAATGGTGATGTTAGGTCCTTCTAGGCCCTCAACTCGGACTAGCAGCATCCATACTTAAAACTCTAGGCTCTCCCTTGGGAAACCCATTGTCCCATCTCGGTTGGACCCTTTCCAATCGGGTGGATTGCCATGCTTTGGTTTTTGCTATCCTGGTCGCTCATGAAGAGGCTTGATCAGGGGAGCTGGTCGTTGATATTCGCCAGGCACGGTGAAATTCCGTCTAAATTTTGTGCGCAGTAGAATGCGGAGGGACAAGAGCGACGAAGGTTGCTGGTGTGTCATTTAGTTGTCATGTGAGCTTGCTCCGTACTCCGTACTCCGTAGTTTCTTCTCCTCTGTCAATTTGGTGGTGTATTCCCCCCGTTCTTTGTGCACAATAGATGCATAACTACTCCGTACTCCGTACTGCGGCCGCCTTGGCCATCCGTCGATACTAGTAAGGCGTCAATCCTGAACCACAGCCATGATGCCTGCGCGCCGCCCCACGTCACAACGTCGTGCAGAGCTTATCAGAGTTGACGCAACGCTGATCCCGCTGTCACCAGCTGCTCGTACTCAATATTACCAAGTACGGAGTAGTCCGTGGACGATGTCGACATCGCCTTGACTGATGACACCATGGGCTAACGTTGAATTTTCTCATCTCAGCGTCACTGCAAGAAGCATCGGATGGTATTATTCTTATTTCTGTATGATATTATTCCGACTGCACTGGCAGATTACCACCTACCTTCGTAGTAAGTACTATACAATGTGCATCTTATTACTCCGTGACGACCCCCTTCTCGCCTTGACCCGTTCATTATTTATCTTGCGGTGTGTTGCACGAAGTAACCAAGTCTAAAATATCCATCGAGGTAAAACTGATGGGCACACAGGAAGCTTGGCTTGCATGCTCGGGACACATTCGCCTCCCCCCATCACAGCCAATAAGTATTCCTCCTCGTCGTGTTTCTTTTTCGGGATGTGAAAACAACAAATTGCACAACAACACATTGCAAACTGCACATTGGGCAGGATCCACCAGCGAAACAGACCAGCGCTAATCAGCACCACATGCAAATATACCCTTGAAGGCTTGGCCTGGGCAGGCAGGAAGCTCGCAACAAGCCACCCAACCAACCAACCCCGGTTGGAACGTCTTCTCGGCGGCAAAAAGTCAATACTCATTCCCTAACGGCTCCCGATATGCCGGATTTACGTAACTTCTGGCTGATAATAAACCGTCACCGAGCCGTTCCGAGACCCGTTTCTTCCTACCATCAGCTGACTGACAATTAAGTGTGACAACCATTGTTCAAAGGTTCTGCAAATCAGACTTGACACCGTGGGAGTCAAGAAGTATTCGCGATTTGATTTGTACGAAGTCAGCAGCCCAAATCCTCAATGCTGCACGCATTTAGCAGCACTCTGCGGTAATGACTGCCTCTATATGATAGTGCACTGTATTAATTGAACCCAAACATTGTTGTTTTTAGAACATTTAAATATTTTGGTTCAGCTAAATTTCTTGCACTGCCTACGGCAGCGGGTGTAAATTTACATATTGTATGAAGCTCTGGGAAATACTCTAGAGCCCCCGTTGCGCAAGAGAAAACGCAAAGTTTTCTTGCCAAGTATTTTCATCTTCGTAGGAAATCGTATTTCAGCCTTGTAGCAAAAAGAACAATATCCGACCTTGGACCAAAAGGCATGCCCGAATGTATCAATTGTCAGGAACAATCAAGCAACTTGTACAATCGTGTATTCGAAATCATTATATACTATACGCCTGAAAACCTTATCAAATGCCATTCCAAGTCCTCGCGCCTCAATTCTCTCCATCATAATTCTCATAGCCATGCTGTCTTCCATGCTGAGAATCCGTCTCTCTCGTCGCCGAAAACGCTGTTCACAAATGTCTACCTTGTTCTTCCTGAACGACCTGTGTGACATGTACACCTAATATAAGCTCCAGAAACGAGAAACATGAAAAGGACAAACCACCACAAAACACCACGAGTATGCGCCAATGCCTCCTTCCGTGTCGCTAGCCATTACAAATGCAGTTATCATCCCAATGAAACATCAACCTCCTCTCATCTTTCACGTATAAGAAATTTGAACGTGTCACTACGTCCCGTAAAACTTCTTATACACGAGGTGTAGCAGAAGGTTGACATTCAACTTCAGGCTGCCCTCGAACAAGTTCATGAATTGATGAGATTCGAACTGTGCTTGTAGCATGTCTTCGATGGGCACCAGCGCGCTGGCTCCTGGCATCTGGATGTGACCCCGGGACCCTTCAAAGACAAAGACACCAACCTCATCGCATGAGATGGTAATGTTGATCTTGTCCGAATCGCGGTCACCCAGTGCTCCCCATGATACCAAGACTCCTTTTTCTGCAAGAGCCCGAGCACTGTATTTATAACTTCCAAACTTGGGTACCCGGCCGCTTCGTTCGAGCTCCCGCTGATGATTGTATTGCTTGGTGAATGGAAGTAAAAACTTCTTTTTCCTGTTGAGATTTGCAACGATCAGCAAGATGCTTCATAAAATTAAAAGATAAAATCCCTCAGCGACGGAATGTTCAATTAATAGCTTACCCCTTTCTGCTTTGCAACGTCCCCATGGCCTGCTCGATATAATCGTCGTAGGTCTTCTTCTGCTGTTCCAGATACTTAGCCTTGTCGTGAAGGTTGCCTAAAGTGAGTCGAACCCCTTCAAGTTCTCGCTGCCGTTGTACCCTTCGACGACTCTTCGTCCGAATGTCGCTGGCGATGGCATTTAGAACGTCCTGGTAGTAGTTTTGCTTCGATATACGTCCCATCTGTTCTAATCTCATAACATTCTCAAGCGCGGTACGCTTGAGCTCATAATAAGACATTCTCGTAACATCCACCATTTTGGTGTCCGAGTAGGCTCCACGAGTGTCATTGCCATCAGAAAATTCTTCATGAAGCAGAGACTGCCACTTGTCTTCGTCTTCGTCAGATATGGGCTTGACCAATATTTCTAGGAGATTGGCACCGGTCTGTACCCGGATGATATACAGTACACAGCGCTTGGTCTCCATAAAAAGTGCCTTGACGTTTTCTTCCGGGTCTTGAACGTCATGAAGCTTGGGCGTCAAGAACATTTGAATATCTGATGAACCGGCAGCGTTCATTTCGTTTTCGTTGTTCTTAACACTGCCCAAGTCCTGAATGATTTCACGCAGGACATCATCGCGTGAAGGGCACATGAATGGAAGCTCCGAGACAATGTAATGGTGGATAGCAAAGACATCTGTCATCTTGATGTACAGTGTTGGCTTGTTCTTGGCGTAGAGGTCATTAAATTCGTCAATATGAAAGGTCTGCTCTGCATCGGGGACGGAGATCAAATTGCGCAATATGTGTCGGAGGCGCTGAATGGAGTCGGTGACAAAGTTGTTCAGCGGCTGCAAGTAAATGTTCTCACCGCCAAATGGACGCCCAGACGCAATTTGCCCAATGACTTTGGCCACCTCGCCTAGATTTCTTCTCTGGAGCGGGCTTAGCGACTTTTCAATCACACCAAGCTGCTCGGGCATGGTCAAAGGAGGCTGAAGATAAAACTTCCACAACCAGTTGGCAACGACCTGGAGGAGCTGTTCTTGTGGTTCTCGGTTGAAATGCTGGCAAAGAGCCTGGAACATTTGTCCACAGAGAAATCGAAGGCCATACGGCATCTTATGGGCCAGATCCTCTAGTGCCAGGAAGAATTGATCGCAGATCTCGCGTAGATCCCGAAGGTGATCGATAAAAAGGCGTCTTGTTTCAGGATCTTTTATGGCTTTTTCTCTTGGCACGTCAAGGGGTCTGTTGTCGGGTCGTCCAGTTCGTAGCTCTTCGTTGTTTATGGCTGATCGATATATCTGCATAGGATCACTTTCCAAGTCAAGTGCAGGGTCCTCAACAATATTGTCGCGAATAAGTGGCCCCAAGAGGCTACGCAAGTATTTGCGGTCCCTAGGTGATCGCGTGTAATTGCTCAATAGTTTCGGCCAAAAATAATTGCCTCGTATGTACTCCTGGATGGCTCTGCTTCCTTCAACTTCTTCTCGAACAGATCTAGCCACCAATTTCAGAAGATAGTACTCCTCGCGTCGCTTCTGCGCATAACCGAACAGACTCATGATGAGAAGCTCAAGTCTCTTGCATTCCTTCTCCGACGTGCCCTGTTCTCGAACGTGCTTGAACAGTCGGGCTAGATACTGTGGCTGTGTTTGCAAGGTGAAGAAGAGCTGCTGATACGACTCTAGCTTTTTTCTTGAGCTCTTATTTAGGGCCTTCAAGTCAAATTGATTGGCTGAGTTAATTGTACTGTTTGCCAACAGACCCATTGAGCTCCCGCCGTAGTTGTGCTGGTGCCGGACGACCTCGTCCAAGGTGATCTTGTTCTTCACTAATAGAGCAATTTTGATGTCTAGCTGATCGATATATTGCTCCAACATCTCATTTTGGCGTACTTGCTGAACAACGGTTTTTCTCATCCGCTCAAATTCGATTTCTTCGTTGAAGTCGAAATCGCTGTCGTTGAGAAGGTGCACAAAATTCTTGACTGCATTGACGGGAGGATTCTTTCCAGTGGTCAGGCTCTTGTACGCTTCGCCTTGGACCTTCGCGCGGACAAAACTCTGAATTTTGATGACCTTCTTCATATTTTCATTGAAGAAATTCTTCTTTTCTTCGAATTTTGCTCGCACCATGAACGCCTTAGCAGCTGCTTGAAAGACCATGATGGATTCCTCCTCCTCCTCAAGCTCAGTCAGTATGTCGTCAACTCTTGCCCGAGCCATCATTGCCTTTAGAATTGCTTGAAATGTAGCAGTGGCATCATCGTGAGAATAGAGTTCGTCTAAAAGTGCCTTGTGCTGCTTTCTGTACAAGTGGCCTAGAGATCTGCCTTGTAGGTTCACTATAGAAGCCTCATGGCCACCGAGCTTCCTTCCAAGAGTAGAAACCTTGCGTCTCTCCAACATGCCTCTGATGACTGATTGTAGTGACAGAACTTGGGGTTCAATTTCATCCAAGGCGCTCAATTGTGTCGCAACTTGTCGTCTTATAACTCCAGCGCGTATCACGGCCTGCAACTGTACAACATCAAATTCATATTTCTTTGCTTCTACTTTGCAAGACACCTGCTTCTCCCGCTCAAGTTTTCCTCGGATTATGCTCTGGAGCGCTTCCCATTTGGATCCAAGTGCACGCAGCTGTTGATGTTCGCGGTCGATCTGAGTTCTGGTCAGCAGAGCCCTCGCAGCAGCTTGTAAGCTTGCAACCGTGCCAGCCTGTCCTTCCATTAATTGGAGATCCTGGTCGACTCTGGCTCTTGACAACATTCCACGGGCAAGAACCTGAAGCCTCTCAACGTCCCCTGAGGTAAGTCTCGTCTCCTGGTGTTGAGCAGCCAGGTTTTTGCGGACCAAGAAACCTCTGGAAACTGCCTGGATCTCCCGGACAGGCCCCTTGCAATCCTCTAACATGTGCAGCAAGTATCGTACCTCATGGCGGATCTTGTTGGCCCGAATGATGCTCTGCAGCTCCAGAATTTCTTGTTCATGAATTTTCCAAAAGTCATCATTCATCTTCAACCTGTCTCTAGCAAGATAACCACGCACCGCGCTTTGCACCAATATGGCCGATCGGCGCATTTGGAGCCGATAGCTCATAACTTGTCGAGTAAAGTCGCCGCGAATTCGTGATTGCAGATCAATCAAAGACCGTTCCTCATCCCAGAACTGTTGCATCTTATCTCCCAGCTGCAGTCGAGCCAATGCCCCGCGTATTTGCGCCTGCAGACCGATTATTGACTGTTCGTTCTCAGCCAGTTCGCGGTCTATCCGCTCGTCCTCCGTCTCTTCAGGCTCAGGCTCCGGAACACCAAAGTCGGCTCCCATATTACCGAAGCTGGGCATCTTAGCCCCAAGCATGTCCAGTCCCTTTTGCATCGCCTCTAGTTCATGATGTTCAAACTCCAGCTGACCGACAAGATTGCCTATGCGAAAATCTACTATACCCTTGCGGAACAACAGCCAACTCAGTGCGTGAATACAGTATATAACTTTGGGGATATTTTTTTTTTCATAGAGATCGATGAGCTCGAATCGGAAAAGGTCGGGAAGCTCCACCTCATCCAGATATCTGAAGAAGATGGCAATGTTATCTGAATGGCGGAATTGAAGTTTAGGATGATGAAACATTCGGAATCGCTTATCAGGATTTAATGCTTCGACGACGCTTGCAAGCGTGACACCATCCCGTAAAGCTTCCTCCAGCTCAGCGATAGGGGGAAGAGACTTTTGCGTCACATCCTCAATCCATTCTTTTGCTTCACCTATATGGCAGAGATATTCATAGGCCTGGAGGAACTGGCGCTGCTTATCCATCCAGTTGCGACCTTCCCAACTGTACCCGCCGGACTTGGGACCTCCAACAGCCTTCGGTTTATCAGCCCGCTGCAGCCGACGACGTCCTCGCAGACCGACCACTTCTTGCGCGGGGCAGGTGATAGTGAAGTCTTCTGCGACGTCGGATTCGGCAAGCCGCGATAACGTACGAAGCTCTCGCGTAGATGATCGTCCGAGTAATTCCAGGTCGGGTTTGCCAATGTGAGTTGTATGAGGGCCCTGTGGAGAGTTACCATGTGATTTTGTGGCATTTCCGCGAAGCATCGAGTCGGATCGAGTCAAAAGCATCGAATTGGGTCGCATTGGCAATGGCCGTGGCGGGGAAGTGGGCGATTCAGCAGGGCCATCATGCTGCGAGAGCGAGAGTTTGCTGATGTCGACACTCTTTCCGCGCTCATGTCTATATGAGCTCTGTGGTGAGGCACCTTGGCCAGAAACTGTTGGCGAAGAAGCGGGCGCTTGGGGCAGGGGCCGAAGCGACTGTCGAGGGGGAGTAGCGGGAAAATTGTCCTGCCCTTTGTTGAAGCTGCTCATTTCTCCAACTTCAAATGTTCGTGCTCTGGATAGGACATCGCTCTGACCACGCTTGTGCTTATAGCCAACGGTAGAGCCGTTACCGCTCGATGTTGAAGAGTATTGTGTGTTGGCGCTATGTATAGAAATGGCAGAGTAACCTGAAGATGCCGACGATGAGGTGGTAGAAGGAAAGCGGTTTATGTTGGAAAGATTTGTAGATACGTTATTTTTGTTGTTGTTACTGTTGTTGTTGTTGTTACTCATGAAGGTGTTAGGGCTAAGGCCAACAGTCTGCGCCTGACGCAGAGGATATGAATGGAACGGCATTGTTTTAATGTCTCGCCTCCCTCTCTGGGTTGCGGATGATCATTCACCACCACCAGCCGTTTCTCGGTGCCCGTCGGCTGCTTTCTGTTTTGCTTGTGGCTCCGAGTCTACCGTCGCTCATCAGTTGTGTGCCTCGGGGCTAACTGCGCATCATTTCGAACTCCGAAATAGGTTAATGATTCGTCAAATTCAGGGCGAGAATGGAATGCTGCAGACCACAGGCGCGAAAACAGACTGCGGGCGGTTGACAGATGTTAAGACATGCGCTGGCGCAAGACGAGAGAATAAATAACAAGGCCAGGCAAGGGGACAGTAGCTGGCAAAGCTACTGATAAATTACAACAAGGTACTGTCTGTATATGCCAAAACAAGAAAGAATGCTGACCAGCAATGGATGCTCAGGCTGGGATAGGACGGACAGCGTCACGATTCACAGCCCACGAGAAGCGAGAATGAAGAAGTTGGGCTTCAGTTGGGCAAAGCAGGCCTGGAAAGAGGCCCAGCAAGGGGGTAAACGGCTTTAAGCAATGACCTCGTCCCGCAAGACGTTGTATATGCCTATGAAGTGAGCAGGGACTGCTCGGTATCCAGGGCCAAACTCGCAACTCGCGCGGGGTTCCTTTTTTTTCTCCCACCGGCTAGTTCAACCGCCCCGTTTGACGTTGAGGAAAAGTAAACAAACATCTGGGTGCCACCCAGCAACGTGAGATAGGTAGCGCTGATAGGTGACTGCTGGACTGTGGCGCCCCACACTCTGCCAGGCTTTGCCAGGTTTCAAGTCCCAAGACTTGGCCCTGGGTGGGTTTTTGTTCGATCACTGGATGGCGCTAGCTAAGCCTCTGCCCCCAGAACTTAACATTGCTGGCATATTGGAGATGGGAGCATTGGCGTTGTCGTATTGTTGATGGCGCTGAGTTCTTCACTGTTCCCGTTGTTACCTCAAAGCTTCATTTTCCATATCGTTTTATCATATCGTTTTAGAGTTTGCCGGCGATTTGGTATCGTTGTGCCGGAGACTCAGGCATACCTTCTAGTATATCCGGTGCACAGCAATGCTCTTGGCAACGGGACACCACAGCCCAACAATAAACAATATACATTCGATTTATGTTGTATCGTGACACCAAACCCGTCCCTGCGGATGCTTTAGTACATAGCAGCGCTCCACAGTATGGTACCTGTGATGTGATCTGTTGAGTCCGCCTCGATAAGTGTAGGGTGACGCGATAGGGTCAGTTCTGTCGTAAACGTTGTTGTGCATGGCATGTGCTCCTGTGGCAGGCCAGCCACAGGCTTGATGTACAGTATAGCGCGACCTAGCACTTTAGCAGCGGCAAGAATGAACTGCCCGATTGTATTTATAATAAGAAGTCATAGCATAAGTCATTGTAGCTTCTATGCAAGATGGCCATTTATCATGAACTGGTAGATCAAAGCCGGAGGGGAACTTCTGGTTGTCAAGTTGAGCTCGTAAGCTCGAGTCGACGCAGGCAGTGTGCAAGTCTGTTAAAGATGTCAACCAGCAGTCTGGGTAAGAGCGAAGCGAGCTCAAGGTCGACGCAATAATCAAACGTCAGCACTCGCCATCTGATCTCGTTTTTCTACAGCAAAGAGAATATCAGCTCGTTGGTCCCATTGTTACAACGGACTTTCTCGCAGGCAATTGCATTGGGCGCCAGAAGTCCTGTGCCACTGTTTAGAATCAGCAGCACGTGCGGGGGTTATTATCGTCCAAAAGAGTTCGTTGATGAGGTCACTGTCTACTAGCTTGCCCAGAAGCTGCAGTAAAAGCGGCACCTTGCATTGGACGAATCTAGATATGCACTGACCCAGAAGAGCCCACCAGGCATTTCTGGCCTGGCCTTTTCCGCTCATGACATCGCTCCACTAGAGGCTTTCTTCAACAATATTCCCCCGTCGCATCTAATCAATTGCATCAGATTGACTGGTATGCTCGGCTGCGAAAATAAAGTTAAAAGCAGTCTCAACAATTTCAACATCAGTCGACAACTCGGGAAGCAAAGTGTGCCCGCGAGGCCGAACCCTGCGACCTGTCGCAATTATGTCATCAGGCAAGAAGGGACCCACGGTGCTTGTAAGATCTATCGTAAATCGGCAATCATTCAGTTATCTCCTAACCCCCTAACAATTCCTATCAGGTAACCGATGCACGCGAGCGACCGAATCAACGTAGAGTTTATCGCCGTTCAGACACCGCTCCCGGGGCACCGAGTCGCATGCCGATGAGGTTTATGACGGTCGATAATGTTTTGCAATACAACACACAAATTCCTTCGGGTCAACCACGAGAACCTCCAACACCACAAAGAATTATTCCAGCTGCCGGAGTTGGTCAGGGGAGACGTATGGTTTCTGGCGGCGGACTGCCAAACCTTCACTCACGCACTGGCCAGCCCATGCCCTCGCGAACAACCAAGATCAGCCAGAAACTGGTTCTCTTACCAGAGACTGACGATAGCGTTGAGGGTGCCGAGGAGGAGATTGAAAGCGAAACTGTTTTGGCGCGGAGACTACAAAATGAGGAAAACCGGCCATTAAGAGACGAAGAATTAGATGTGCTCAGGAAGAGAGGCGGCATCAGAGGGAAGAGCTACGCCGAAAGACTCCCGAAACTACAGAGAAAGGACAAAGTCAGTCGTTTAACAGCATATTGCACTGCCCAGGCGTACAAAACAGCTGAAACATCGGAATTTTTGAGAAAAAAGCACGAAGCCAAGACAAAGCTGTACGATGATTGTTTGTATGCAATTTATGCGTTACCACTCTTGAATGGCACCGAAGGATTTCGGGTCCGTGGTCGACCCATGCTGAAAACTCCAGGTACGGGCAAGACGATGCTAGATTTAGAGATTGAGAGAAGCGAATACCGAGACCATCACGAAGGCTATTTCGAAGATGATGCGTATACAAACCCAGAGAGTCCCGAAAGAGGGGATCGAGGAGCACCTAGGTATGACCACTCCTCATCTCCCGGGAACGACGCCCATCAGAATCAAGAAGATGGCCTTCCATCGCACATGAGTCGCCTGGCCCCGGACGACAAGAACTTTGCCGAGATGTTCGTCTTTTCATACGGTGTTGTCGTGTTCTGGAACTTCACAGAACATCAAGAAAAAGACATACTTGCGGACCTGACATTTGCTGATGCTGGGGCCGGCGTCTCTCTTTTGACTCGACCACTGGAACAAGATGACTTCGAGACGGAGGAGTTCCACTTTGAATACAGCCCGGACGTCAAGCGACCGCGAGTTTTCAATGACATGATCACTTTACTGCCTCGATCGGATCATATGATCAAACTTACCATCAGTCATGCAATTGCGCAGAGTACTAAGCTGTGCTTTTTCGAGGAGAGGATGGGCGAAACCATGCTGGATGCCCAACATGTGCCAAAGACGTTGGCACTGACGGGACAGCTAAATATGACCAGGGTTGAGATTGTGACCCTCCTTGGCAGGCTGTTCAAGAGTCGGGTGGACATAAATCTTTGTAAGTACTTTCGAACAAATATGCCTACCATTCCAGCAGGATTTATGTGAAAACCATAATTGAGCCGAATGCTAACACGCCATTTTTAATAGCGTCTAATATTCTCGATGTTCCGAATTTCTTCTGGGACTCGGAACCAACCCTGCATCCCCTTTACGTTGCCATCCGCGAATATTTGGAGATTGACCCGCGAATCAAAGTACTAAATGAGCGGTGCCGTGTGTTCCTCGACCTTGCCGAAATTTTATCAGACTCGATAGCAGATGCGAAGATGAGCTACATTACTTGGATTGTCATTATACTCATCCTGGCCAGTATCTTCGTTACACTAACCGAAGTCATTCTACGTTTTGTGATGCTCAAAAAGAGTAGTGCGAACGGAAGACTGGCGGAGCCATTTACGTCAATATCATGGAGCGGAAACGTTGACCCCTCGGAATTACCCGAGGTCCTGACTCTCCCTTCAGCCTCAGCTTCAGTTGCTACTCAGACTATTGGCAGCTCCATATTAAACGAAAAAAAAACATCCGAAGTCGGAGCAGTTACGGATCTTGAGGTTCTGGCGCTCACCCTTGGCTTACAATCGAATGCTACGCTGGATGATGTTAAGCGCTGTATACATAATCTCAAAGACGCAATGAAATCTGCCGAGCATTGCGCCACTATTGAAGACTTGCCTCGCCTGCCCTCCGGAGAATTAAGGAAGAAACAGGACGTAAGACATTCAGGTTTATTTTAAGCACACATTGCCGTTCAGCGATGGACGGGGAAGTTTGTTTCTTCGGCAGTTAGAATCAACACGTTCTCACGACTCGGGATACGGCTTTGCGTACTCCGTACATCTCACGACTAACTACGGAGTAAAGCCTGCGCTTATTCTGTCGTGAAGGATCCTATTCCCTGTTCCTTCAGCCGCGTCTTAACACGCAATGGTCATGCGGCTCTCAAACTATGACACTAGTGCCGATTTCTCTAATGCTACTCTACAATGACTACGGCTCTGTACGGAGTACAAGCTTGCGCGTTCCCGGTTCCGATTATCCTGGCGTAAGAGAGTGGAGGCACTGTTGACAAAAGGCCTCAAACAATGAGGCTGAAATCCGCCGTTACAAAACACTCGAAAGAAACGCTTGCATTACGCATGGGAAACGCATGAAGGGTCCCAGCTAATTCCCCGTTCCAGCGCTAGCGCATATATCTCTTACATAGTCTGGTGTTTCAATGTAATTTTTTTTTTTTTTTAAATTTTTTTTCTTTGGTTTGTACATACTTTTCGGGGTGCAGTTTTAACTACGGATCCTACCCTTCCCCCCGTCCCATCATATTTTAGCCGTTTAGGAGGGGCATCATCATCCAGGGTCATCGTGGTCTAGGGCGTTCGATTTTGTTCTCTATAGGGAAATATTACTCAGTTACAGATTAAGTAACAATTGTCGGGAAAATCGGCAGGTAGCGCAGCACATGCGCTCTATGCAAACTTATTAGTCCCTTTGTTCATACCCAATGCACAATGCAGTAGTAATACAGTAGTAATACAGTAACTACTCCTTACAGAGTATGGGAATACCATGACACTGTAAAATAATAGAGTACCGCATTTCGCACAAACTACAAGAGGGACCGCATTGTGGCTTTGCTCACTCAACTGGACAGATACCAGTTAGTTAGTTGGCAGCTGCGAAAAAAGAGTCGCGGAGAACGAATATTATGTCATACTAACTACTCCGTCCTCCGTGCGGAGTACACCATAGTTATAGCACGGCCCAGTTAACTACAGAACACAGTGCTTGCAAAGCAGGGCAGCCGCCCGGCTATCCTGGTTAATATCCGCGCTGCATGCATGGCTGCCGGGATGTGGGATGTAGACAGATAGGTGTGCCCACACACTCTCTCTGGGTTCGTTGCCAGTACAGTATTACGGAGTGCATGATATTACCAGCTTCATGGTTAACTAATTCGTACCTACATACATACGGAGCACTATTATAGGCCGTTCCAGCTCCCGGAGGGTTTCTTACAACTGTCCTCTATTCAGCCAATGGGCGACTTCCATCCTCTTATAGTCATCGCCCGAAACGGATAAAAAGAAAGTAAAAATAAAAATAACAAAGGGGTCGCCTCAGCCCGTAATACTGCGAGAACAAATTTTATGCCATGCAATGCCTGAGCCATGTACGGAGTGGTTCATGTACTACCTGCGTCGCACAATACAGTAATTTCACTACAAGCCACGAAGTAAGGATGGTAAAACTACTAGTAGTACTCCGTCCGAGTTTCCTTCATCATCAGCACAATCACAATACACACGCCCCCTGAAGCGAGCGCCACATCCTGCTACACGGACTTAGTCCAAAGTCCTATCCTTGAATGCCGTGACCCGAGATTACCATTCACCGCGCTGTCCACAAGAATTCTCATACCTCCCCTGTTCAAAATGCCAGCTGCTCCATTTCTGTAAGAAAGGACGCGTATGCTTTTTAGCTCTCCTGATGAACCCCACAGTCCAGCTGGGCCCATCAGCGGCCCCCACTAGCAAATGGATTCTCCCCCCAGATCCTGATTGATTTTATGCCGATGCGGCCGCGGCCGTGAGTAGCAACTTCCGCTGCTTACTGCTTAACGAACAAAGTTGAGTTTACAACAGTGCATGGACATGCTTGCTCTGAAGCCACTCCTCTCTCCCGGTCAATGCCCTAGTTACATAGTAAAGATCGCTATAAGGTCAGGGACGGCTTCGTGTCCACGG
This sequence comes from Conoideocrella luteorostrata, assembly GCA_032433595.1. Lineage (NCBI taxonomy): Eukaryota > Fungi > Ascomycota > Sordariomycetes > Hypocreales > Clavicipitaceae > Conoideocrella > Conoideocrella luteorostrata. The sequence continues at coordinate 175,571 of JASWJB010000041.1, forward strand.
AATACAGTTCTGGGACTGACGGCTATGTGTGGTGCCCGTTCATACCGAAAATCCTAAACAGGATATTTTGAAAGCCTTGACGAGGAGTCAATTTTAGCAGAGCCGTCAAGCGTGAGAATACCAAGTCGTAGACACTAATAGCCGAGGAGTACCGACCGACGCAGGTGCCAGCGCTGGCTGGGGCTGACAGCGGTAGTCCGCTCAGGTTGAATATCGGAGACGTAGAATGAAGACGACTACGTTGTTTGTGTTTATAATGATGATCAAGATAAGAATAACAAGACTACCTATCCTGAAATTGAATTACGGGATCCCGGCGCACAAAAATCACTGTGCTTTCTGCCAGCCATAATGCCCAAAACGCCCATAACCCATGCTACCGTGATGATGCCGCCTTTCCCCAGACAGATATAATAAAATAAGAAGGGATCTTTGCCCTTCGATGCCAACCCCCCCCATGGAGCTTTTATGTAGGCATGGAGCCAAATATACAAAACGTATTTCCCATCTCTGGCGAACAAGACGTAAAAAACCACGAGCGCGCCAGCTCCGAGGACAAAAATATGTTTACGAATCCTTCCTTCTGGTTGTCTCACGCCCCGCAATCTCAACACCACTGCCTCCAGTTCTTGTGTCGTCTATTGGGAAAGAAATAGATGAAAAAATAAATTCGGGTATCTCGAACGAAGAACGGATCGCGCGTACTACCTGGAGTGTTGATCCACAGGCTGATATTGTGTTTGTTTTCTCTTCTTGTCAAGTTCGGCCTTGCTATAGATAGCCGCACCAACCATAGTGACGGCCATGCCAGCTCCGTTGAGCAGATCGACGGAAACGTTGAAAAGAAATATGCCAAGTAGAACTGTTAGACATTGCTTGAGATTGCCGCACACCGTCATCGTCAATGCACCAGCCAATTTGTTCGTGTTGAACGAGGAGATGTTGAGAAGAAGTGCAAGGAAGCCATTGCCAGTCAATGATGCAATTGATGTAGGAACAGAAATCTCTCCAGACGTAATAAGTTCTCGAAAACCTGCAACTTCGCCGGTGGCGGTAGCGCAAGCCAAGGCCTGCAGCGCAGCCAGAGGTGACATGCGCATGAGGAATTCGACAGGTGGCAACGCCAAAGACCCGGTCATAAATCGATTAGTTACAACTGTCTGTTGTTGGTTGTACAAGGTTAGCTGTGCATGCCGCCATTGACACATACCCCACCAAGATTCGCAACTTACCTTGATAGCGGCGAGAACGACCCCCAGTATGGTCAAAAGGAAACCAGCATCAGTAAACGTCATTTCGCCTGCAGTTGTCATAGCTGCACCAATTATGAGAGGCACCAGGGATAGGTAGGTCATGTAGCTATAAGTACGGCCGTACCATGAACGATATATCAGGATGGTAAAGATGGGGCACAGCATGCGTATAGTCTGATAGAACGGAACGGACACCATAGCCAGAGAAAGGTTGGATACGGCAATATTTGCCGTGAACAGTGCGCTGAAGGCAACAAGAGCAAGGTTTTCGCGACGACCCAAGCGTGACAGTTTGAAGTGACCCATATGCATCATTGCATATGTGCCCATGCTGGCAAAGGAGGCGTGAAGGAAGGTAAGGAGCCATGGAAAGTGGAACTACCGGTACTTTTAGTTAGAACGTGCACCGCTCGACACCAAGTCAACTTGATTGCCTTTCTCGCGTTGTGACTTACCATGCCCAGTACTAGCTTGTTGTAAAGGGTGAGCAGTAGGGAGAAGAAAAAATATGTCCCCAACCAGGTAAATTTGATGGTACTCGGAATGGAGTATTCATGGTCCAAATTCTGGTCTTTAACGGGTTCTGAGCGCCCCGCGGTTGCCTCAACATCTTGGTTTAAAGCTTTCGATTCGACGTCATCCCCTTGATACAGGGGATGAGCTAGTTCTTCGCTACTCCTCCGTGACATGATCATATATGTTGTACGAGGATAGGGAAATAAAATTGATAATCGAAGGCGACTATATGAACCATCGGCTGTCGGAATTCTGAGTTGCGTTGCTATGACGAAAGCATATTATGGTTCTGAGGCCAGTTAAAAATCAACCGTCTCAGCTTGGGTGGTTTTGGTTGTTCAATAATATGGAGTTTTGGAATAGAGGCAATAGATCGGATTGTGTCGTGGCGGAGCAATGCTTCGGGACCGGGATCGTAATCGCTGTCGACTGGGGTTATTTGAGGCTGAGTACAGAGTAGTAGAATCAACAAAAAAAAGAGGGCAAGCGATGTATATAAAGAAACACACAACAACAGAATGAGGTAGAGAACGTGATGGAAGATCAAGCAAAACTTCCAATATATTCAGATCCAGGGCATCAAGGCCTAGTGATGAGGAGGAAGGAAGATCAAGAGAGCAAAGGTGATTGCAGGAGGGGACGTAATGAAGAGAAAGTGGGAGAGGAAACTAGGCCTTGCGTATTACGGGCTGCGTGGTGCCAAGTTCTTGAAGGCCACGCACTACTCCGTACACACAATCAATTACTAGTACCAGACCAGCATGCAGTGGCGGGCGCGGCGACGATGTGCACTAGCGACAGGCACGTTAGAAGGGGGTGGGTGGATTTGAGGCCAGAAGGAAGTGTGGACACAAGGGCTAGAAAGACAATAGGAGGGGTGTGTGGCGAGCGGCAAGTAGCACTACAAGGGCAGGCAGGAGCACTGGACGCTTGGCATGACAGGGCATGGCATGGCCTCGCGTAAGTGCAAGTATGTACTCCGTACTCCGCATGGTAACTATGGCACATACGCATGTACTGGTGCTTTGGCTTGGCTGGGGCAGGGCAGCCTGGGAGCTCTGAGTCCCGTCGGGGGAAAGCTGCCGCAGGCAGCCGACTGCGCCGCAGCCGCAATAACTAGCAACTTGGCACCCCAACTGCCCCCCCGGAGCTTGGCGGGTGACATCAATGACCTTCAGCATTCAACAAAACTGGGAGCGCGAAACAGTCGATAACAACAATTTAATGGGCTACCGACTACCTACCACCGCCTTGCATTTTATTCCTCCTCCCTTCATCCAATGTTCATTCAACTGAAGAGGATTTCGTCAGGCAGGATCGAGTTCTTCTAGAGGGTCTTGTGCTGCGAACCTCGGAGAGAACAGCACAGAATAAATATTCATCAGATTATATCGTCTTATTAATAGTTATATCAAGGTTAAGATAATAAATAAGTAATAAGAATACGTCACATACCACAATTCCCATCACACGAACAGCACGACCTTGGGGGCGAATATAATGACACGAAGTAGCATAGTAATCTTGTGTGAACCAATGCTCCCTGATACAGTATATCCTGGTGAACAAATCATTTCTTGGCCGGCAACACTTCTTTTCCAAATGATTTAAGGCATGGTCAGCCAAATTATTACACCACGGCGGTAGCAAATATGCCAACAATCAGCAACTGGGACGGAACTCTGAATGTCGAGTGGCTAGACGAAGATTAAGGTGACGGCCTAACCCGATTTCACAAATAAATAGCAGTAATTAATGAGAGAAAAAATTTGTTTTCGTGGATGGTCCAACCTGACGTTTTGTCCAATAATGACAGTTCCAACTCCTTGGCAGCAACCTCTTCCACATAGGTCAGTGGCTCTACTGTGTGTAGCACAGTGGTGGCAATCAATCCTTTCTCCAGCAATCAGCAGACCCCATCGTATGGCACAATTCATGGGTGCCACGGCGACTTGTAAGGTGCCTGCTATACCCAAATGTAACTAAGGAGATGAGGTTGAACTCCGAAACTGTTTCAACGAATGACTGATAATGGAGGAACTCACTTTCAGTACCCCCGTACTCCGTAGTCTTCAGAATAATACATCATCGGCGGGTTGTTCTTATTCCCGAGAAATGCACCAAAAAAGCGCTACAAACGAACTTTCCGAAGAGTCTTCCCCTTTTCATCCATGTGTGGGGTAAGAGGCTATCCCTGCGTGCGGGTGCGCACTTGGCGTTCTAATATTTGACAGGGATGGGTTAGTCTCAGACTTGGCTAATTATTTTGTTTGGGTTCAAGCAGCCTTGTTGGTGGTAAGTTTTTATCAGGCCGTTTCTGTTCAATTGTTGCACTCGGCTGGCTCTGCCAACAAACACGAGTCAGGATGACGAGTTCGGCACTCACCGCTCCTCGATGCGCAATGAAGAGATAAACCCACAAAGGGAGGCTTCCAAAAGAGGAGCTTTGCAGTACAGTATACTCTGTAACTGTGGAGTACAGAGTCAACTCGGACAGCCAAGTTAGATAAGGGGGGCGAGCTGGTTCTGGCCGTATCTCAGGTACGGCAATTGCTGGCACTCTACTCCGTACTCTGTTAGACATGGTCAAACTGCCAGGTGGCTTTTCGTCAACATTTGGTTTCAGGACGCGTTTACGCAGAGACCCGCAAAAGTTCTTTAGAAGGGACCGGACATGATGATTACCGATACGGAGTGCCCAGTAACTAACCACGGAGCGACAAGTGTGTAAATACGATTAAGCCTCAGCAGGGCGACAGGAGGGAGGCTACCGCTATGATGAAGATTAAGCCAAGTAATCTGAGTGCACCCTCTTCTCGACCAGCAAATAAGGGGGTCCGGTCTTGGCTCAAACTGCCTTGCCTTGGCACCAGGCTCATGAAAGGGGATTTTAGTTGCCAGGTACCTATTACTGGTCTGTACGGAGTAGTTGACCAACTTCCATATCACCCAATGAGTCTCCTGCTGGTCCTGATAAGTTGGCTTGGCGGGCAACAGATGTGCATCACGCGATCCCAGCCTATTGACACTTGGCATCACAGATAAGGGAACAAACTTAACAAGCAAGACAGTTGAGGCACGGAGTACTTAGTCTCTACCTATGTACGGAGTACGGAGTAGATTATGTTTTTAATATATACGGGATACTGTCCGGAGTTTTGGTTCGATCCGCGTCGGAGTGGCTGTGTTCCGGCCAGATCTGTCACAGCAGTAAATTCTCAATACACATCGGTGACTGGAGAGAAAAGCGTCGCCGGCAACTCCCGGATTCCGGATGCCAGGACAAGGGCATGACCCATAGCAGAAGACTTTGTTACGATATAGCAATGATCGAAGTGCCGCGTGCTTTGTGACACCGGAGCAAATCTTCCTATTCACAATAACCCTCTCGTTTTAATACTTGAACTCTTCCCATTCAAAACAAAAACACGATGTCTCTAAAACTGCACCCGGCGGTGAATACAATACATTATCAGGTTGGTATCACTACAATACAATGCCTACGCAAGCGTTGCCCCTTGACGAGACGCCCAGAAAGCCAAGCCGGACCAGTGCACTCCAGCGGGGACAGAATTGTGACTGTACTACGCTACTACGTACTCCGTACATTACGAATCATTGATGATTTCAGGTGGCTGCGGTTGGGTCTTGGCAAAGGGCAAAGCTCACTGCTCGACGTGTGCTATCTGTTGCCGCCGTGGTCGTGCCTGTAACAGAACGTGCCCTTAATGGAATGAAGTGCACTCCGTACACACGATTACGGAAATTTCGGTGCTCTTAGGTTTTAGCTACCGAATTGGCGCCCTTCTGCCGAATCATTGTGTAACTCACTCCTTATGTGGACGTATTCTTATGTCAGGTCACATTGCTTTCCGAATATAGTTTGGAATAGAGACGATGGTGGGCAAGTTGATTGACGTCGGGAACAGATGGATGTGCCGTTGCTTTTTGTCTAGGGCGAGTAGCTCACGTTAGCGTTCTTGCCTAGAAAAGCTTCATTCAAAGGCCGAATACATCACGCTTGCATGCGGCGCACGCTTCCGGATGCATTGCCCAATGCAAACACCGACTGAGTCGCTTCAGAGGTAGGCGGATAATGGGGATGGCTGCCAAGTTGAAGGTATGCTGGAATGTCATCGACACGAGATGTTGCTAAGCTAGGTAGGTAAAGTAACAAATGTGATAGACAATTATAGCGGAGTCGCAGGCTGGTCAGCGCCCCAGCAACTGCACCGAAGTGGGCGCCTTTAAAAGATTAAAGATGAAGCAGATGATCAATGGGTAAATACGGGTTTGATCGGCGCCAGATTAACCGTTTGAATCGTCGCACCACCCCATGCCGCATGACAGGACAAACTTTGGAGACGCACGAATCAACGTCAGTGGCTCTTTCTGCGGCCCTCTACGGCCGGGTACTTTTAAATTGCCCTTTCTTATCTGCAACAAGTTAAATTTTTCAGCACTTCCGCCAAGTCGGACAGCTCTGAAGGCCAACGATCGCAAAGCGGTGCAAGGACGCCGACGCCTGCATCATGGCGTACTCTGCGTATGTAGTACCCAGCAATCCTTGAAATCAGGCATCAGTCATTGGTCATCCAACATGAAGCACATCCGCCGATCATGGGACGAACCTGGAGGGTACCCAGATGTACCCCCGCTCACAGAGAGCATGTTTCCGGTTTCGAGAACCACGTTTTCTACTTTTCGTACCTCCCCAACCGAGGCCATTTTTATTCTTGTTTTTATGACGACGATCCAAGCCTATTTCTTAGCGTCGCTGCAACACCCCAGCAGCAGTATTTACTCCAATGACTGCCGGACGTCGCACCTTTCAAGGGAGGTGGTTCTGCCCTATATTCGTAACAACCTAGGTATACAACGGATTCGTCTTCACATCTACTGTAAGAGCCGCCATCACAATGTAAGTAAGTGAGAGCATTTCAGCTCAGAGCGCCTGACGCATCGGACGAGCTGATGCTACTGTTCAGCTGGTCGTCGTTCCACAAGACTGAGACGGAAGGATTCAGCCGTAACTCCTGCACAAAAACCCCGTAGAGCCAAGACAAGAAGATAAGAGTGATCAGCTTCACAAATTACAAAGTGCCACATCACCTAACCGAACGGCACATGCATATGCGATCCCTCAATGTTATCACACAAATATGCAGAGTACTCTAGTCGACCGGTACGAGAATAACCGCGAAAATGAACCTGTTTTCTTGACATTCTGCCCTACTCCTCCGGTACCTAGGTGAATACACTCGTTTGCTAACTGTCCCGTCGTTCATTTGGCGGCCTTTGGCTGGTTCAATTTATTTATTAGTTGAAGCCATCATTGGTGCTTGGCACACGATACCTTCACTAACGACAGCCCACGCTAGCCTAGGTGCCATTTTGTGGTGTATGTTGCAGATATCTTTCAGTTCACCTTTACTTTTTCTTTAATTAACACATAATTATTCCCATGGCCTAGATAGATACACCTAGTAGTACATATTCTCTATCCGCCGCCATGGCACTGGTTGTATTTATACGGCGCAATTTGGCGTTGGCTGCCTGCGTCTCCCTCGCATTGATGGTGGGATTATATACAAGAAATATGCTTCTTACAGTATGGCTATGACGATACATATAATGACAAATTCAATTCCGGAAACAAGCAGCTGACGAACTGATGCTCACAGGATCGGTTCGAAAACGCGATTCCAACTCCATCAAACAGACTTGCCGATGATTCTAAACAAAGATTGCCCAACGTATCCCAGTTCACAGACGAAAGTCCACCAAGCAATAATCGAGACACTCTGGACCCAGGTGTGGCGATGTCACGATTGCATTTCTTGATACTGGCGAGCCAACCAACCCTTCAGTTTTGCTACAATTTGGCTTCAGCGGCAGTGAACAGATATCCCGTTCCCATGCTTCTTGGCTGGAACGGCCAAGGAGAATTCGATGCCGCCAAAACTCATCTTGCCAAGTTACGAACCTTGAAACGATACCTACACTCATTGAACTCTGATGAGGATGACGATCTTGTCATAATTGTGGATGGATTTGACATCATTCACCAGTTGCCGGCAGAAGTGATTCTAGAACGATACTTTGAGGTTGCAGAAAAGGCCGATGCTCACCTGGCACAACGCTTAGCCATTCCCCGAGAGGAACTTCTTGAGAGGAATATCAAACAATCTGTCTTCTTTGGCCCCGACAAGGTTTGCTGGCCGCGGGATGCGAGAGCTGCTCGGTGCTGGGCTGCGCCGGCTTCCACTTTGGGAGCGAACGCCTTTGGCCCTGATAGGGGACCTGTGGACATCACTTCAAAAGACCCTCGCTGGCTGAATTCAGGTACCGTCATTGGCCCCATACGTGATATAAGGAGGGTTGTGGATGTCACCATAGAAGAGATTGGAGCCACGTACGACACTGAGTTCTGGCAGTCAGACTCTGACCAGTACTATTTGTCCAATGTCTGGGGCCGGCAAGAGTATTGGCGCAACCCCGTAGTGCTTAACGAACAGCAGGTACGAGAAGGTCCGTTCGATGGAATCATACCAGAGAAGAAGACAGAGCATCAAGAAACTGAACTTCACATGGCTGTTGAATATGGGTCTTCTCTGTTCCAAACAAAAGCTGGCAACGAGCCATTTGTTGGCCACCTCCAATACAACCTAGATGGCCACTCGGCTAGCATGAATATCGACCTATTTGGGCAAGGTGAAGAGTTCATGCCGTATCCCATCATGATGCCAGACAATGTTCGGACCGCCCTTATGAAGCTTTACGATTCCATTCCGGATGCACATCCAGGTGCTTCGGCGGCAAATTGGATAAAGCTAGTGCATCTTGGCACGAATTTTGTTACCAAACACATCTATGGGCTCTGGCATTGCACGGGGCCAAAGGAATCTCTAGACAGCGACTACACCAGGATGTGGTTCTATCCGTTTGTGAAGTCCCTTCTCCGAGAGTCTCTCAAAGCATCCCGGAGAGGTGAGCCAATATCATCCAAGCTGATAGACGGGCGAAGATGGGTTGCTAAATGGGCTCATCCTGAAGAGGGTGAGTTCGTAGACGAATACGGAGGTGCCTGGTCAGATGAAGGTCCTGGGAGGTTTGTCAGCTGGGGGGAGATGTGTGGGCAGCATGAGAGTGTTCTCTTTTGGGGGCAGTGGGCCACAGGTATGTAAGCCAGCCTGGCTGTCAATAATTCGTTTCAGAAGCCATTTTCACGTGGTAAAGAGTAGTATTGTTCTATGGTTCCTGGTTATAGATCGGTAGACCCTGTACTGTATCGAATACTACGTAGTAGTAGTATCAGTACTTGCTAGCAGACATTTTTCCACATCAAGTTGACCAAAACCAATTGTACATAAATCTCCAGAAGCCGCAAGCGTTCTGATGATGTGTGTCCTCTCTCCCGTCCAATATGACGGTATATGATGGGATGCTCGCTAGTTACTCGGCCGCACTCCCTTCTATAGTTGCGCCCTAGTTAACTAGTTACGCCATGGCTGCTTTCGTTCAACTTGTGGGCCTCACAAAAAAAAAAAAAGGTGAGCACGCGACACCATCACCACCAACACAAATGCCAAGCAAGCTCAGTGTGCATGGCTTCCAAGTGTCCAAATGCGTAAAAACTACGCAGTAGCCACACCACCTAGCCACACCACCTAACAAAAGTCCCCACCAGCGGCCCTTTGGTAAGATGGCAATGCATACTAAATATTACCATGGGGGGCGTGTGCTAACTTACGACCATGTCCGTCCTAGCGAGGGCCAGAGAGATAATCCCACACACCTACTAATCACATACACTCTGGAATTTAGCGTGCAGCCTGCTCGTGCCAACCCGGTCCAAAACTTGGCACGAGTTGGCTGGACTGCCAAGAAGTTTATTTCCGTGAGATCCGGGGGCAGCAGCATTTGCGAATTTCGCCCTAAGCGTTTACAAACGTCCACGAACGGGGCAGTTGTGGTGGTGTGACAATCTGGCAGGTCTGGCAAGTCTGGTAGCTAGTTAGTTAGCTGCATAGGGCATGTTATTGGTAGGGCATGTTATTGGTGGTGCACGACATCCGACGGCCAGGAGTTGATTGATGATCAGTTGGCGGAAGCGAGGTGCACGAGGCTACTATGTTCTTACGAGAGGTTTTGTTGATACTGATTGCGCGCCAGTTAAAGGGAGCACACTTAGGACGTTGGACACAGGGGATACAGGGTTTTGAATTTATCCAAACGGCATTGTGTAGTGCTCACAGGAGGATTGGAGACGCGGATATTGCAGATTTGATAATATGTGAGCAATACGAAGTGAATACCTAGTTGCTTGGATGGGGGCTCAAAGGTGTATGCGGCCGAGTTAATGGAACAGCCAGCAGGGACAAATCGATAGTTTTCGTCCCTAACTGGCTATTGTGTTGGTGAGAACTAGCTTCTTCCTGTGCTTTGCAATATGATTATTTGGAGTTTTGAAATTGAAGATGGCTGTGCCGCTCAGACTATTTCTCTGCTTTCTTTGCTGCCTCTTCCTTCACCCCAGTTTTTCTGTTTCTTCTTGTTTCTCGCTGTTTCGCCTTATTGCTATTCTTCTCCCTGTCTCTCATACCTTGCACTCACATTTCTGTCTTTCATTCTTGCCCTCAAATACATAGTATAGGGCAGTACAGTACAATATTGCATTGTATATACTCTGCATATCATAGCAGCACCCAAATCACTCCGGCTCTTTTCTCTGTCCTTGTTCCAACTGCACCAGTACACTTCGGGGAACTGCCTTGCCCTCTCAAAACAGGACATATCTTACCCATTTCTGCCGAAAATATCACCAAACTCGGATTAGTGCAATGCTCCCGTCCGTCCATCCATCCATCCATCCATCCATCCATCAATGCGCAAACTAATAATTTAGAAAAGAGTGAAGAACCATAAATTTAGAACATTCTCCTTACCAGAATTGCCTGTATTGTATGTACACTTACGTGGGCCCTGACTATGGTAATATGCTCCGTGCTCCCGTACTCCGCACCCTATAACAAGTTATTCGTCCATGTGCTGCGCATACTAAGACATTATCCTCACATACCGAATCCTTAAAGCTCAGTTCATGCTGTGCACGATCCACCCACCACCACCCTTTCTCTTCCTAAAGCTGTAACCATGACGGACAGCTGAGCGCGTATCACCTTCTTAACTAACAGTCCCGAATATCCAAGTTAGTTAGGACATAAAGGCAGAGGATGATGTATGCAGAGCATTTCAACTTCAGGGTGAAGGGTGTGCAGCGCGTTGTGGATATAGAATACTGCTTCAAAACTTTACTGACATATTAACTTCATAGCTGCTTGTGGTTCTGGCTACAAATATTTCTGGATCTTAGCCATGTAACAGCTTCCACATGCTTTCACGCTACTATCCCTTTACTCCAATGCCATTTGCAACAGATGGCAACAAATTGCTACCCATATCTATACCCCTTCCCATTCAGTAACGCAAAAGAAAACCGCCTCTAGGGGCGAAAACATCATATCAAAACATCCAACTCGGACAAAAACGCTCAATCGCTACGTTATGCCTGTTCCGTATCCAGATTCTGTAATGGAACATACCCTTCGTCGCCCTTCTGGCCTCTTCGTCCAAACTTCTCTCTTGCCCATCCCACCATGCCGCTGCCGCTCATCCACCGCAGACCACCACTCCGCTCTGCCTCTGCTTCATCCATCCAGCGTGGTCGTTTCCAGAACTTCAGGAGAAGACTGCTGACAACTACGCTGACACTGCTGCACGCCATTGCGAACCCAGCCATCATAGGATGCATGTTAAATCCCAACGGCAAAAAGAAGCCCATAGCCACTGGCAGACCGACAATATTATACACACAGGCCCAAGCCAGGTTTAGTTTAATTCGGCGGAAGATAGTCCGCGTGAGATGAAGAGCAGCCGGGATGCTCATCAAATCTGTAGGCCTCATCAGTACTACGTCTGCTGCTTCCATGGCCACGTCCGTGCCACTCGACATGGCAATTCCCACATCTGCGGTGGCCAGAGCCGGTGAGTCATTGATACCATCTCCAACCATGGCAACAATCTCTCCCTGAGACTGGATTTGCTTGATGATGGATTGCTTCTGGTCTGGGCTGACACCAGCAAACACGTTGTGTGAAGATATTCCGACCGCAGCCGCAACAGCCAGCGCTGTCGATCGCTGGTCACCCGTCACGATTGCAGTTTTGATGCCCATCTGATGCAGCACCGAGATTGCCCCTGCTGCCCCATCTTTGATAGTATCTGCCAGACAGACATGTCCCGTATACTTTCCATCCACAGCCACGAAGATGTTGGTGGTACCAGCAGAAGAGGCCATGGACAAGCTCTTTTTGTTTGATTTGGTGTTGATCTCCTCTGAAGCTTCAATAGCTTGGCGAGGGATGTCAATGCCATTGTCTTGCAGATATTTGACGTTGCCCGCGAGCACTCTATATCGAACTCGCTCGGCCGAGGAGGCGGGTTCGACCAGAGCATTTACGCCCCGACCAACAGTAATCTTGAATTCACCAACACTTCCTGAAATGGCACCCTCGGGCTCGACACCGAGCTCGTCCTTGGCTGCGCCGAGGATTGCCTTGCCAACGGGGTGTTCGCTGCCCATCTCTGCGAGACCAACAATTGTCCACCACAGGCGCCTTCTCCATTCGTTATCTCTCCATAGAGGCACAAGGGTAGACTTGGCTACGCTCATCTTGCCGTGTGTAATAGTACCAGTCTTGTCCAAGACGACCTGAGTGACTTTTGTTGTCCTCTGCAGAGCTCCACCTCCTTTGATCAGAATGCCATTCTCGGCGCCAATACCCGTGCCAACCATGACGGCAGTGGGTGTGGCCAGGCCAAGTGCGCAAGGGCAAGCAAACACAATGACTGAAATACACAACTTGACGCACACCATGATCTTGCCCCCACTGGCGTCCTGGAGAAAGATATTGGGTGGGTTAGGCAGAATGTGGCTCATCACCATCCAAAATAGGAACGTTGTGAGACCAAGGATGAGGATTGTTGGAACGAAATAGCCAGCCAAAGTATCCGCAAGCTGTTGAATCGGGGCTCGCGTTGTCTGGGCATCTTGGACGAGCTTGACGATTTGGCTGAGTTGCGTATCCCGTCCTGCACGGGTAACTCGAAAGTCGACTCGGCCGTTTCCATTGACGGTGCCTCCAATGAGGTTATCTCCCAACCGCTTCTGAACAGGCATTGCCTCTCCAGTCACCATGCTTTCGTCGACAAAGGTATCGCCACGGACCATAGTGCCATCGGCGGGGATCTTATCCCCGGGGCGTATTATAACGATATCGCCAACCTGAAGTAGTTCCGTAGGAATAAGCTTTTCCTCATAAGCAGACGACCCGCCTAGTTCTGAAGATGCTTGAGGTGTCTTAGGGGTCTTCATGTCTTCAGCAGATTTGGCCCAGGCCTCTGCAGCTTTTTCCACCGCGATAGGGTCTGTGTAAATGGTGGCCATTGAGGGTGCTAGTGACATGAGGCGAGACAATGCCTTGGATGTTTGACCCTTGGCTCTGTTCTCCAAGAATCGTCCGAAGGTAATGAACGTGATCAACATGGTACTGGTATCAAAGATCGTGCTGGGCCGGTTGTGTGGTGGAAATAATAACGAGACAACCATGGCAACGACACTAAAGAAGAAGGCACACGACGTGCCCAAAATCACAAGAACATCCATCGTAGGCGACCCATGCTTGATCGATTTATATGCAGATACGTAGAACCGGTGTCCAATGCCGAATTGAACGGGTATGGTAAGGACTAGACAGATAACGTCATCGAGGTAGATCCCAGGTATCAGCTTGAGTTTACCAAAGTCGAGTGCTGGGAGACACATGGGTAAAATCATGCCGATAATGAAGACGGGAACCGCGAAAGTTAGAGATGTGCGAAAGGCTGTCCGCCATTCAGCGATTTCGCGGGTCTTGGCAAGAGATTCCAGTTGAGCGTTGTTGTCCTGGCTATCTGCAACAAGTGCGTTGAGACCTTCTTGTTCCACCGCCTCAACGATGCCACGCAGCCCTATTATACCTGACTGGTGAGTTATGTTGAGCCTCTCAGTGGCGAGACTTATTGAGGCTGATTTCACGCCCGGCAGAGTTTTCAGCTTAGCTTCCAGACTCTTCGCAGCGGTGGCATCCAGATTTCCATAAATCTTGAACTGCGCGGTTGACATCAGAGGTCCAAGATCGCTGGTTTCATATTGTGTTGAGAGTACCGTAGCACCGAAACCACGGTCGTCAATCGTTTCCGCAATCTGCTCCGGGGAGATTTTGGTTACGTTGTGTGTGATGACAGCACGCTCAGCAAGTAAGCTGATATTGAATTTAAGGATTCCATCCATGCCTTTGAAGCCGCCTTCGACGGCAGATGTGCAGGCACCACATGTCATGCCTTCAATGGCAACGGTTGTGGTTGCAATATTACCTTCGGCGCCGTCTGGCCCATTACTGCCAGACTTCGATGTTGACTTAACCGTGTCCACAATCTTAGCACCGAAGCCTCGATCCTCGATGATTTCAGCGATTTGTTCCGGTGTCAATAATGAAGGGTCATGTTCAATAACAGCCCGCTCAGAGAGCAGAGATATACTAAAATGTTGTAATCCGGGAATATCTTTGAAGCCACCTTCCACGGCAGACGTACACGCGCCGCAAGTCATACCCTCAACAGCGACAGTAGTGGTAATGAGCTGGAGTTCCAGTGTGGACTCTTCGGTTTCGAGGAAGTGGTTAACGGCAGGGCTGGGGAGGTCCGTGGACAGTACCTCCGCATCGAATCCTCGATCTTCGATAATGTCGCGAACTTGGTCGGCGGTAATGGCTTTGGGATCGTGCATAACAACTGCGCGCTCCATGACCAGGCTGACAGAGACGCTGCCCACACCAATAACACCTTTGAAGCCTGTTTCAATTGCCGATGTACATGCTCCGCAACTGTTGTAGTGCACAAATTGGATATGTTAGCCAGACAAGTTCGGTCCGTCGCAAGAAGCTATGTACGGGGCAGCCAGCGCTGGCTCGGCAGGATCGGAGGCGAGCTCGAAGACAGTTACTCACGTCATACCGCCAACGCGGAGAGTAGTTGTGGCCATATGCGGACTCCTCGGCGCACCCAATGTTGCTCCCGCGCCAATATCCCGCGGCGGGATGGCGATGTGCGTTGGGGCCATGTTCGACCGATTTCGCGATATGGAGTGCAGCTTGGAAAAGCTCGGCTTTACCGGCCGACAGCAGTCGTCCAGCGACGAAGATATATCTCTTTTTCGTCCTCCGTGAAAAGGGGTTGATTTACTCTGGATAGGCGCCGTTACCGGGTTTCTGAGACCATACCGGACTGGATGGCTATTCGTGAGAAGCTGGCTCGATGGTGCAATAGCTGTCTGGCACTTAGGGCCCTGCTAGGTCAGCAGAAAAATAGTCGCAGCAAACACCCAAGGATGGGACAATCCGAAAGCGCCGGGCTCTCGTGCAAAGTTGGACACCCGAAAAACTTCACAGCTGGGCTAGACGACAAAATCGGAAGAATAAAAGACGTCGAGGGAATGACGGAGGCGGAAACGTTATGGTATATATGTGGTTTCCTATGAAACGTCGCTCGCTGTTGGGGAGGGGTCCTAACGGGTCGTTCGTGACTTCCTTAGTACATGGTACAGAGAACTGGAGTGCTGGGTTGGCACGAGAGTAGAGAACCTCCACCAGAAATTCGAAGTAACCAGCATCTGACCGTCGAAGTCGCGGCTAGGACGCAGTTGTGATGCTGCAGCCCCCTGTAAAAATGGCCGCAACGGGGAGGTGGTGGGGGATCCTTTGCGGCCGCTTACTGGACGAGTTGACACCAGCCCCGCCCTGGCATTTGTCGTCAAGCACTCTCCGGTTCAACACTCGCAGATGCCACCAATAACACGGAGTATTACAAAACATTCAACTATTTATCCCTGTCGCAAGCCTACATACGTTATATTCCATCCTGCATTGTCCTCACCCTTTCGCAGGAATAAATGCATAAGCCTGAGGGGTAATGGTTTTTCGGAGTCATTGGATTTGCTATGACCTCCGCGGCTGACCACCATTCGGTGTTTTCCGTTTCCAAACCATGAGAGACACTTGGGCCGCACGAACGTGACATAAGTTTTCGAGTTTCGCTCCGCAACAACGCGTTACGGCCCTAAACCCCCCCCTCCTAGGTCCCAACCACTCGCCAGGGTCAAAGCACAAAATGAATGTGCTTTTAGCAAAGTTACGGGGCTGAACTTCTCGCTGTTGGTAACATCCGACAGCCAACGGCTGTTCACCGCAGATCTGCCGCGTGAATTTGATGAAATGTCCAGAAGATTAGAACAATAAGCCAAACATGAACCACTGACGCTTGATACATGTGGCAGATTTGAATTTCTTAAAGTTGCAGTGTACGACTCAGCCGTTTGGTATTTCATGAGTACATAGTTAGTTACCCCACCTAAATCTGGCCCCAACTTTCACTCACACCTCACCTGGAACATCCGCGCCACTTGCATGCTTGTATCGCCATCAAACCTCAAACACGCCTGACACACTCAACACTCGACCCAGGAAGTCCTTTGTTCTATCCGTCGCTGCCCGAGACTCTGAGATCATAGCGATTATTATTTTTCCATTGTTAGGGACCAGTCTTGGCTTTTCATCCGCTTCGGCAGACCTCATCCACCGTTAGTAGGGTATGCTCCGTGTGCAACTTGTATTTCGTCATTCAACGACGGCGATCATCACGCACTGCCTTATCTAAAGTGAACTCTTGCGGCGCCGTGGGCCTGGGGTCCAGATTTGTGATCTCCAGGACCGGTAATCATGGAGCAAATTAAGGCTCTGAATGCCCTCGAGGTACGTCCCACCTTCCCCGACGTGTTTGTTCATCATATCAATGCCGATCCAAACCCCAGGAAGCTAAATGGCCACATTGTCCAGCCGTTTCTAGCCCTGTCTAAATCTGCCACACACCCCAAAGCTGCCGCCGACCTCATCACACAAGCCACATCAGCTCCAAATACCTATGTTTTTGCTGAGCTCCTTCAACGACCGCAGATACAAGCCCTGGCCGAAAATGCCCAGTTCGCTTCACATCTTAGACTCCTCCAAATATTCTCCTACGACACTTATCAGAGCTATTGTGATGAATCTCCCAGTCTCCCGGACTTAAATGATGCTCAAACCCTTAAGCTTCGCCAGCTATCCCTCCTCACCCTCGCCCGAGACAGAGCAAATCTATCATATAATGCTCTGCAAAAAGAATTACGGCTACCGTCGGCCAGAGAGCTCGAGGATCTTGTCATCACCGTAATTTACGCTGGCTTGGTTAACGCAACTCTCGATCCTGCCCGCCAGGCTGTGCAAGTCACCAGCACTGCTCCTCTGCGGGACCTCTCGCCCGGGTCCATTCCCGAGATGATCGAGGCCTTGAACAACTGGTCACACAGGTGTACCTCAACGTTGGGCGACCTCGAGGCTCAGATTCAGAATATCCGGACTACCGCCGCTGCGCGTGAGAATGAGAAGAAGGTCGCAGATAGAAAGCTGCAGCATCTTGTCGGAGAATCACGTGAGTTCGAAAGGACGAAAGAACTGCCGGGTCGAGATGCTCTACCTCGGCGAGGATTTAATAAGCGCTCCATGGTGGATGCTGCCAATTTTGGTAATGATGAGATCATGGAAGTTGATGAACCATTAGCGGCGGATGAACAAAAGAAACGTGCGAGCAAACGGAAGATGTAGAGCTCTGTGAAGAGCAATAGACACTTGTTCGTGTCCTCAGGAAGCATGGCTTAACACGGCACATACTGCTCCGTTAACATTTCAATGGCTTAAATGGCATACATGAATCACGGTGCCAATCACCATGTAGACGAGACGAAACCTTACTACTAGACGATGAGACAACTCTTGTTCTCTGTAATAATATTGTGTTGTTATCCATTTGCTTTTGCTCTTAATCCTTCAACGCAAGGAATTTGCCATCTAACACAAGCTTGGGGAGGGGGAAAGGGAAAAAGGAAAACAAGGGGTAAGGGAGGTGTCAATAAGTACATGTTTGGCAGATATGCTTGTAAATGGACAAAATATGAAAAGCAGCAATAGCAATTCGTGCCGATTAAGCCTCATAACTGAGACGGAAAACAAAAACCAGACGCCAAAACCCCAGGCCGGTCTGAATACATCTACAAAAGAAGATATGGTGCAATAAAGAGCAGAATTCACCAAGGCGGTTCCTAGTCGTAACAGTCGTCAAGAATCTCCAGCCCTCAACATTTCACAGAAATGACTACCGAAGAGAAGTAGCAAGCCAGTGCCACATCCCCTGCATTCAAGCGGCAAGAAAGAATGTACTGGCTTTATGAGTATTTACAGCCTCTTGCCTGGCACGAGGATGAAGAGAACACAAAGCGAAGCATCGATGAGAATAGTAATTGCCAAGACCATCATTGCTCGCTTGGCGAGAAGTTGACGGACATAGGGCTCTCGAATCCGGGAGAAGTTGAAGGGTGTGTATTCGCTAAAACCGATGAGGGCCATGATGGGGTCCAGTGAATATTGGTACGAGGAAAGGAAATAAACTCCAACAGTGAACGGTAAGATGAGCTGTGCACTGGTTAGCTGACTTGTCGCCGCGAACTTGTGAGATTTCAGTATCGTAATGTTTACTTACCCAGCATTTGGTAGGACGATCCTTGTCGAGAAAGATGAGGATAAAAGCCGCCCAGAAAGCTCCAAACATCGAGACAAGTCCAACGATGAGACGCATCACAAGGGTAGGTGGGATCAGGTTGCCCAATGCCTTCATCCTCAAAAATCCGGGGAAGGCATCTCGTTCCATGGCCTGGAACACATAATCCTTAGCCACATCAAATACCTCGGGATCATCGCGCCCGTATTCCTCGATAGCAGTCGTAACATCTTGAGTAATAGACCCCGGCAACGTGATTTCCCTCTCAGCTCCAGGAAGTAGGAACGTATACAGAATCTTCTCCGCAGAAGCTCTTATATCCTGTCGGGCAACCGTGTGAGATGGTGAATTTGAATCAGTTACATCGTGGGGTGTGCTGAATTGAGGACTAGGACGAGCGATTCCTGATCCACTGTGAGGAGAGTCATGAGCTGGCTCCTCCCGCAGAAAGGCTGACATTTGGGCATCTTGATCTCTTTCTTTCTCGGTCGCATACATCGATGGTCCTGCAGGACGCGGTTCAAAGTCGCCAATATTCTCAAGAATTTGTGATGACCGCTTCGAGTTTGTTTTCTCCATGTCGGGAGTCGCGACAAGAACAGACCGTCGCAGCTCACGCACGTAGTGTCGGCATAGCGACATATGTTGGGCAACGTCCAACCTACATTGCAATGGTCAGTTCAACACAATGTATTGACAGCGGCAACGCAGCAAACACAGCGAATGCCATCATCGGTCGTGCTTACCAAAAATCGAGGTAATCCACAGATCTTTGCTGATCTCGCATATAAATGTAGAAGGAGAAGAGGTCGACAGGTGGCAGCGTTCGGCGGCTTAAGACCTCAAACAACGTCGGGAGTCGATTTCTCGTCAAATCAGGTAGAGGCGATGTCGTCGCCGCTGCATGAATGTTGTCGTCCATTTTATTATGGCGATATGGATTTTCTGGCCTAGCGAGCGACTGAATGGATTCGGGCGAGTGTAGCAGTTAATATGACCGCAGTTTGTTGGGGAGGGAAGAAAACGCAGGTGGGAGCGGGAGATTGTCTGCGCAACGTTTCACGATTGTTCCCCTAGTTTTTTGGCTAGTAAACCTTGTTAAATGCCTCCCTGGAAAATGAATCGATGAGACGAGTTCGCAAGAAATGAGGGAGTCAGTTGATTGATCATGTAAACGAGAGGAACAGCGCCGATTGCGCGGAAGCTCGAGAGCGCTTCTTGTCCGCAACAGGAGCAGGAATGCAGATGGTTGCCCAGTCTCCTAAGATTAAGTGGTGACTGAGCGAGGCTCCTAAACAGGACTGGGATTGGACGTGGATCGCTCCAATCGCGGTACAGGCATGTTGGCAGAGTCCCTTCTGGCCACTGATTCGCTCCTCCTCTGATGAGACCCATTTTGTTGACAATTTACCGTCTTCCACAGAATGGCCAACAACATCACGTGATGAGCTTAGTCGTCGAATCCAAAACTCAAGTTGATTGGCTCGCTACCCCCCCACCTGCCACACACTTCGAGCCTGCCCTACGCACAAAGAATTTGCGGAATTGGCTCTCCGACATCACAACCTCATCAACGCCAGACCTCACGAGACGATTTGCAGGTACGAACCGGTGCTCCCAATAAATACACAGTAACCCTTCTTTTCACAGATAGCCTTGCAAGATATTCAGTCATTTCACTTGTTTCATCAAGTGATTGACTCTATCTCTGCTCAGACTTTCGCCATTACCGCTATCCCGAGTTGCATCTTGTTATACAAACCACCAAAAAACCAAAAGAAAAGACTAACCGCGTCGAAATCCAGAAATGTCGTCCGCTAAGAAGACCGCCGGCAAGCCTCAGCGCTCCGCCATTGCGGATGTCGTCGCCCGCGAGTACACCATCCACATGCACAAGAGAGTATGTTTATTTTCTCAGTCAGAATAGCCAATCGATAATAGCTTCGGATCAGCAAGGAATAATGCAGAGAACATTGGGCTAACCGTTTAAAAAGATGCATGGTGTTACCTTCAAGAAGAGAGCTCCCCGTGCCATCAAGGAGATCAAGGCTTTCGCCACCCAGGCTATGGTATGATACTTCTTTCTCCGAATATTCGCCCTGCTTCGTGCTTCAACGATACCCGTCAAAACCTGCTACAAGGTCGTCTCTCTAGGCGTGTTCGAGCCTGTATTTGGGAATCAGTGGTAGATGGATCTAAAATGCCTACTAATTTACTCTCAGGGCACATCCGACGTCCGCCTGGACCCCCAATTGAACAAGAAGGTCTGGGAGTGCGGCATCAAGGGCGTTCCCTATAGACTGCGTGTCCGAATTTCCCGACGCCGAAATGACGAGGAGGATGCCAAGGAGAAGCTGTATAGCTACGTGCAAGCGGTGAATGTCAAGAACCCCAAGGGCCTCCATACCGTTGTTGTTGAGGAATAGAGGAAGTAAAAGCGTTTCTCTATGTTGGGATTGTTTTAAAGGAGGCATGGTATCTCGGAGTTGCAACCGGCTTTTTCTAGCTTTTGACGCGGAAAAGATGAAATACACATCAAAATCTGATCAAACGTTTTGTTCGCGCTTCTTTCCAAGAACTGGGTTTGAAGTCTTGTTGTTGAGGTATCGACGTCCTTAACGTGATGATGGACTTGGTTCGAACCGTTTGGAGCAGATGTCATTGAATTGAGCTGTACCATCGTCACTGTCACCGTCACCGTCACCAATTCTAGCGACAATCGAGACGGCAAGAGGTCATGACTGAAACCTCTCGTGGTCCCAAGTTGTATTACTGAAGTTGCCAGTGCAATGCTACCACACCCAGTGATTTACCAAAGGTCTTCCCCTTCATGATTGCAACCTGACCCCCCCCCCTCCAAAGCAGGGCAATGCAGCTTAGCCGGTATCCAACCCTGACTCGGGGAGCCACCAAAATGCTAACCTATCGTACCATCATGACCTAGCCGAAGAATGCTCCAAAAGACTCCTGTTCTCCAGAAATATACGAAATGCAACATGAGGTGTTCTAAATAAACAAAACAAGCATGGACACCCTGTCTACTCCTCTTCAATGTCTCTATGACGTCCCAGCACCTTCTTCTTGAACTCCTCAGCATTGATGTCCCAGAGCTCGGCAGCTTCACCATTCAATGGGGATGAGCTGTTGTAAGTGTTAGTGGACCGCATTTTCCATAGACAGGAACGATGGAAACTTACTTGTTGGGCTCGCCAAGCAAGCTCTGGAGACTGAGAAGAACCGTCTGAATATTGTAGGCAGCTGTCCACTTGTCCTTAAGAATGTCAAGACAGATCCGTCCAGAAAAGTCCACATTGGGGTGGTAGATCGGCGTCTTGAACAAGACGGTTGGAGGAGCGTAAGGGTAGTTGGCTGGGAACGCAAAGCTAAGTTTAAAAGTTAACCCAGCATAGGGAGTATCATCAGGTCCCTCGATGGTTGCAGTCCATGATAGCAGGTTGCCATCAGCCGAGGGAAACGCAGATACGCCAGGGGCAGGCGAGGTCATGAGCTGCATTAGCTCAGTTTGCAATCTGTCAGCCCGAGGGTCAAATGTCAGTGACATGATTCGATCAAAAATACTCCACGAAGGTGCTTGCCATAGCATCGTGGCTGGTTTGGCGTAGATATCCGACCTAACTTACCTCTTGGTAACGCTCTGGGCATCGGGGCCTTTTCGCGAAGCATTGAGCTTAGCAGCAGGTACACTTCCAGGCGCGGAGTTCTGATTGTCCTCCATAGCGTAATCCATTGTCGTTGAAAGTGTGATGAAAGAAGTTCAGAAGTCTACCTATATCAAAAGTGTCTCGAGGGTTGAAGATGGAAGAGGCCTCTCTCTGACCGTCACTGTAATCCGGGGCCTGACGAAAACGGATGCGCAAAATAGGTTATCGAGGAAGATGAAGAGTAAGAAAGTCGGCCGAGACAAAAGCCGGAAAGGCCAACCCGCTGTGGTAGGTAGGGATGGACGACGTGGAGATGGGTCGCGGCGGTCCCGAGATGTTCAGGAATGCGCGATGAAACAAGCAGAGTGCAAGTTGACTTTAACAGTGACGTTGAAGCACTAGATAGAAATACAGTCCGGCACAATATAAAAAAAAAACGTGGAATACTTCAAGCAAAATTGATAACACAGAATCAAAGATTTGTTACCTTCTTCGACGATGGGGGAACGAAAAGCAAGCGGTGGTGCGAATGTTTTCATCCACCGCTGTCGGTAGATCCATGCGAAACGAAACGGTTGCCAAGTCGTGTTTGCCGCAGCAACGGAGGGGCGACGGACAATGCAACCAGTAACCCTGAACTGCACTGCGGACCAATGGACGCGTACTGGGCGACGCTGGGGCCACTGAAAAAGCGTGGCAGCCAACCAGTGCAGCCGGTTGCGGCTTTACGCGGTCAAACGCGATGGGCGCTCCTTGACGCGACCGGTCGCACCATAAAGGAATGGTTGGCTGGCTGGTTTTTAGACCTATTTGGTGGTTTATGTGGTGATGCCTGTGTGCTAGCTCATCGATACCGAGGCCTTGCCTTGCCGTTTGGTCACCTTGGTACCTGAATTTGTTGGATGCCGGCGTCTTCGCTTTGCGATATCTCCTGCTCCAATCACTTCTATGCTCCAGCCTATCGTTAGCAGCCAGCCCCTCCTGCATCTGTTCTGCATCTGTTGTTCATCATCAGAACAAGTCCCAGTCCATAGCGGGGCTCCGTTTATTTATTTTTATTTTTTTTACCGCCTCGTTGTGGACCATTCACACACACACCCTAGACTACAGACAAAAGTTAGATATCCGCCATTGGTGGGTGCGTCTTCGAATCAGATACCGAGGTACCGGGGACATGGTGAGTGAATACTTTTTTATTTTCGTCCTCGTCTATTTCCTATGTATTCTCTCCTACGGCCAACTTTAAATCGCTCAATTTGTGGGCATTGAAATATGCGTGCACTTGTGAGTCACCATCGTGAATCAACTGAAAGAGGTGTATGCTAGGCTACGCCTAGCATTATCCCGGAACGGCCAGGAAGCCGTATCAGCGAATGGACTATATTCTCCCAGCTACTCATTCACGCTAAATAGCTACTAGAAGCTGTTAACTAATGGCGTTGTATCTAGTCTCAACTAGACCCTTTACCAAGGGAGCTCCCCTTCCGAATCATATCCAAGACAGTTGGCCGAGGAGCCTATGCATCGTATGTCGTCACCTCGTCACCCCTCTCCGTAGCTGGCTAGCATCTCACTCCTTTCCATGTATATCTCTTATCTTGAGCTAGCAGACTAACATGACAGCCTACCAATACAGCATCAAAAAGGCCATCCCGTTAGACACCACCAACCCAGTCTTCGCAGTAAAACTCATCCACAAGGGTTATGCCGTCAAACATGGCCGCATCTCGGCAAAACAACTCGCCATGGAGGTGTCTCTACACTCCCACATCGGCCAACACCCAAATATCATTGAGTGGTTCGCGTCAGGAGAAGACCACATATGGCGCTGGATAGCTATGGAGTTCGCCGAAGGTGGTGACCTTTTTGACAAAATTGAAGCTGATGTTGGTGTTCGCGAGGACATTGCCCAACTGTACTTTGTGCAACTTGTCAGCGGAGTGAGTTTCATGCACTCTAAAGGCGTGGCTCATCGAGATTTGAAACCGGAAAACATTCTGCTCTCGTCGGACGGGAGCCTTAAACTTGCAGATTTTGGCATGGCCACTATGTTCGAGTACAAGGGGCAAAGGAAGACGAGTTCTACGCTATGCGGTAGCCCACCGTACATTGCACCCGAGATTCTGGCTTGTGGCAGAGTGGATAAGAAGAGTCCCAGCACAGGGAAGTACTCATCCGACCTCGTCGATATTTGGTCATGCGGCGTGATTCTTTTCGTTCTCCTTGTAGGGAACACACCATGGGACGAACCATCGAC
This sequence comes from Conoideocrella luteorostrata, assembly GCA_032433595.1. NCBI lineage: Eukaryota > Fungi > Ascomycota > Sordariomycetes > Hypocreales > Clavicipitaceae > Conoideocrella > Conoideocrella luteorostrata. Next base: position 200,005 of record JASWJB010000041.1, read on the forward strand.
CAGTAGCTGGGAATTTGGTGAGTATGTCAAGCATTCTGGGCACAGTACCGATGCACTTTGGGAGAAAATTCCTTCTGAGGCACTGTCGCTCTTGCGCGGCATGATGTCAATAGATCCTCAAAAACGATTCAGTTTTCGACAAGTACGGCAGCACCCCTGGTATACACGACATAATCCTCTTCTGACGCCGGATGGCAAAATTACCGACCCCATTAACCTTGCCGCCCAAATGCTCGAGAACCTTCGTATCGATTTTACCCAGTTACCCTCTGCATCACAACGGCACTTCTCCTCGAGTGTGGAAGACATGGACATTGACACGGGTCTCAATGCTGGAAAGTTTTCATCAACACAACCAGAGGTTCCCATCATTGATAGAGACTGGGACTGGGAGCGTCCTGTCCTGCGCTCCATGGCAGTTCCAGCCTCATCGCTTCCTCCCCGTTCAGCCGATGCACGTCGAATGGTTTTGGAGACACTTGCCGACGAACCCTCCATGTCACAATTCTCTCATACCCCTGGTCCGTCTATGACACTCACGCAGCAGGCACGCCGATTCCGCGATATCTGTCCGGCTGAGTCTTTGACACGGTTCTTTTCTCACGTGCCCCCAACCCATTTGGTCCAAATGCTTAGTGATGCTCTTCATCAGTTAAATGTGCCCCTAGCACCAGTGACACCAAACTTGTATGGCAGCCCCATCGCCAATATCAAGGTCAAGGCTGTCGATGGCAGACAGCAGAGTTTGCATGGAGAAATTCAGGTCGACAAGCAGCCATTACCTGATGGAAACGAGGTCCTCGATGTGAGATTCGTCAAAATCAAGGGAGATCCTTTGGAATGGCGACGGTTTTTTAAAAAGATTGTGGTCCTTTGCAAAGATGGCGTATACGTTCCAGAGGCTTAGAGACGTGCTGGTGTGTTTGGTGATTTGTCAAGGGGATACAAGGTTGACACAGAATTCATGGTTAACCATTCGAGTTATCCGTTGATAGATACTGGCGTAACGTAGTTTGCGTCCCCACAAAAGTAACATCTCAAATGATTTTATTTTGGACAAATGGCATTACACTTAAACCTGCATAATCATTCCCCTGGTGATGTGCTGTCATTGGTTTGATCAACCCATTCAAAAGCTGCAGCATGTTAGCACATAGCCGTATCATTGGCAGACACTAGGACGTACTTTGCCGACACATGGGACATTGGCCACGGGCGGAATCTTGTTTGATCCATTCCATAATGCAATGCTGAGGGTAGTTTTATCAGTACAAGTTGTGGGTGATAGAGCTAGCCATAATGCTGGAACAGAGAAAAGGCTCACCATGTGAAAATTATGACCACACTTGCCGGACACTGTATCGCTCGCCATTAACAACACGGCTTCAAGTCAATAGCCCGAATTCATAGAGAGGATTCTCACGTAAACTACAATCGTCGCCGGGATATTTGCAACTTGGACACGTCCCGTCGAAATGGACCTGACAAATACCACACACGTCGTCTTCAGGAATGTCCCAGCGCCACGTAGCCACGGTGTTCCACTCTTTGATAGTGACTTTCATTATTTAAGCAGATGATGATGCTGCTGACTAGAAAGAGGTGGAAGAAGAGAATGTGGGAAGAAAATGCTGCGATTGCCCTCCGTGTTCATGTATGATGCTGGTGTCAACAAGGTATGAACTGGTGTCCAGTCCAACAAAGCTCCACAACAACTTGCCGGGAAATGGCTAGCTCCATTGTGTTTTGACATGTGGGGTGGGGTGGCCCAAGCCCCCCGCAATCAACACCAACCTCTCCCGTCGGAAGATTCATGGAACTGATGGTGTCACTCACTCCGGCTTCTTCCTCAAATCCAGAGCTCGGGACTGCCGTTGCGCCGAACCTGGTTTGGCATTCAAGCTACGAACACCACACCACACCTTTCTTAAGTCTCTCGTCTCCCGTCACAACCATTTTGACTCTGTATTCATACCCCGCATCGCTCGTTTATCGTTATTCTTCTCTTCTTGGATCTCACCTTCGTCCTAGCCGTGCTCAACTTACCTTCTGGAACTCCGGAATAGTTCTGCTGGAAAACCTTATTGAGATCAAACTTGCTCTCACTGCAACTTGTTTCCATATAATTCCCAACTTTGAAGACTCGAGGACCTCTCATTGAAGTTTGATGAGCCAGTGCTATTGAAATAGACGGTTTCATGGCTTTTGCCGCAGTTGTCCGCGGCTCTCGAACTGGCCTATCCCCATGGAGCGCCAGAAACATTCATTCAAATAAGGCATCTGCCAGGAACTTGTCAAGCTATCTGGTCACACCCAAAGAGCTGCATGAAGCTCTCAAGAAAAACCCTCCATCATCAATCAGTACCGATCCACGAGTGATACCCCTTTGTGCATCATGGTTCATGCCCAATGACGGACGAACTGGTATTGAGGTCTTCAGAGAAAAACGCATCCCAAAGGCCCGTTTCTTTGACCTGGATAAATGTATCGATAAACGGAGCCCGTACCCACACATGCTGCCAGATGCAAAAGGATTTGCGGCAGCATTGAGTGAATTGGGCATCCGAAAAGAAGACACAGTCGTCATTTACGATACTAAGGAACTTGGCATCTTCAGCGCCCCTCGAGTTGGTTGGACTTTCAAAATATTTGGGCACCCCAATGTTCATATCCTGAACAACTTTAAGCTGTGGGTTGAGGAAGGCTTGCCAACAGAGTCTGGGGAGCTCTACAGCGTGGAGTGCTGCCCATACCCCATCCCAAAGCTTGACGACAACAAAGTAGCTAGCTTCGAGGACGTCAAAGAAGTCGCTATGGACCATAACAAGGAGGGGGCTGAGGGTGTTCAAATACTTGATGCTCGACCAAACGGCAGATTCAAGGGCACCGATCCTGAGCCTAGAGAAGGACTGTCGTCCGGTCACATACCTGGGTCCATAAGTTTACCATTTAATACTCTTTTAGACCCTCAAACTAAAGCATATCCCTCAGCGGAGAAGTTGCGAAGTATCTTTAGAGAGAAAGGCGTTGATCCGAACAAGCCAATTATCTCTACCTGTGGTACTGGTGTCACCGCTTCGGTCATTGAGACTGCTTTGGAAATTTCTGGATACGGCTCTCCTGAATTGCGGAAAATCTATGATGGAAGCTGGACGTAAGTAAACTCTCTGCAGCACAGATACCATTAAACTAACTAAGCTATGTGCTAACATATGTGATGCAGCGAATGGGCCCAACGTATTAAGCCATCAGACAACCTAATTCTGAAAGACAAAGAATGACCGAGAGCTGCACATTTGATCATTGGTTGTGCTTTGCTACAGATCAGGCAAGAAGTTACATAGAATCCCCAGGATGCGCTTTATCTCCATGACACTACCTGATCAGCACGGACTATTAGTTTTTGCAGCTTTACTGTGCCTGCTCCGCTCGTATCTGTATTTGAACTGTTATCATTCTTTTTCTGCACCACCTGTACGATTATTATTACGGATAAGGTTTCCTGGTGAAGACTTGACACCTTGGCCAGAAAATACATCAATTTGCCTCTACTAGTATATGTGAGTCTTACCTGCAACTTTTCGAGGAATTTCGCGACAGTGTCTTCCTGTGCGATGGTCTATTGGTCCCATCATTGCCGATATTCTTTGAGACCCACATGATTGAATGTACCTGTTGACTCACCTTCGCCTGGTGTGTAAGTTAAGGTGAAGACCCAGGGCAGGTGAATAACTAGGCCCGCTTTTTCTTTTGTTGCCCTCCTAAGTCACCAGGCACACAGATTATTAGCCACAATCGCACATTAGGGCTCGCCTAATCCAAGCGCACCCAAAAAAAAAATCCCAGGTCCGTGTAGCAGTCCCACCCCGCGAACAGCGCAAAAAGTTAGAACACACACTCCTTAACACTATCACCGACACAGCGCCAGCGCCGAACCATCCTTTCGACGACAATCGCAAAACCCATCAATCATAATGGCTGACCGTGGACGTGGCGGCGGTTTTGGATCCCGAGGCGGTGACCGTGGTCGTGGTCGTGGCCGTGGCCGTGGACGACGAGGCGGCAAGAGCGAAGAGAAGGAGTGGCAGCCGGTTACCAAGCTTGGCCGACTTGTCAAGGCTGGCAAGATCAACAGCATGGAGGAGATCTACCTGCACTCTTTGCCCATCAAGGAGTTCCAGATTGTCGACAACTTCCTGCCTAAGCTTAAGGACGAGGTTATGAAGGTGCGAACGGCAAAGACCTAATATCTACGAGTCGAATTGATTGCCAGTGTTATCTCAGCATCGCAATTGTGGGAACGAAGAATGGACTGAAAGAGATGGAGATACATCATATATGGCCTAATTTTTCTTTCGAAAATGGTCTGGGAATAGCGCATCAAGGCGTGATATTAAATGAAACAACTGCGATGCTTGCGGATAGCCCTCGTAATTTCGAACTCATGGAACAGAACACGATTACTGACATTGGAATTTTCCCCATATCTAGATCAAGCCCGTTCAGAAGCAGACCCGTGCCGGTCAGCGAACCCGATTTAAGGCTGTCGTCATCATTGGAGACTCGGAGGGTCACGTTGGTCTCGGTATCAAGACTTCCAAAGAAGTTGCCACTGCCATCCGTGCCGCTATCATCATTGCCAAGCTCAGCGTCATCCCCGTCCGACGAGGCTACTGGGGTACCAACCTCGGTGCTCCCCACTCTCTGCCTTCCAAGCAAAGCGGCAAGTGCGGTTCCGTCACTGTCCGAGTACGTCTTTTCCTAATTATTTATCACGTTCCATTACCACACTCTTGCGCCCATGCAGTTGCGGATTGCCCTGGAATTCCCCAACGTAGACCATGCTGCGACTATGGGCAAACTTGTGGCAACGAGACTCATAAAATAGTACAAAATGGACACTAATGCCATCTCAGCTTATTCCTGCTCCTCGTGGTACTGGCCTTGTTGCCTCTCCAGCTGTCAAGCGATTCCTCCAGCTTGCTGGTGTTGAGGACGCCTACACCTCATCTGCCGGTTCTACCAAGACCCTTGAGAACACCCTCAAGGCATCCTTTGTTGCTGTCTCGAACACCTACGGCTTCCTTACTCCCAACCTGTGGAAGGAGACTAAGCTTATCCGAAGTCCCCTGGAGGAGTTTGCGGATACCCTGCGGGAGGGTAAGCGATACTAAGGAGTTATTTGCGATGGCTGAAAATCGCGGTGCGCGGAGTCACTATCAATTGTGTTTCATTGCATGGTAGGCCGGTTAGGGTATCTTGACTTGGGCCACGAGATATAATGGTCACGGTCTAAATGATAAAACTTACAACCTTTTCAAAGTAATACGTATTCTATTATGGTGATTGTGTGTCCCCAAGCGGCGCTCTCTGTAATTATACGTCGTCCGAGTATTGCTGTTACCTGGACATTAAATAGCTCGTCATTTAAGATGCTCCGTTTCAGTCTCTGCGAGAGAGGAACCGTCTCTCCAGCCACGGTATCATGGCCTTGGTGATTGATTATTAGTTATGCAGATTGGCCTTTATCACTGGTGGGATCCTGCAGCGTTGAGCTGATCACTTGTGTACTAGAATAAGCTCGTTCTATAGCGACTGTTCAGAACAGCGCTAGTAGAAACAGATGTCCTTTCCGGCTATGGTTGTGTTCATTGTTATAACCGGCTTTCGTACCTTATGAGGGGGAGAGTACCACTTGGTGGCTTATTGATTCTGCTTCATGGACTTTTGCAATGATAATGTATATCGGAGATGTAGCGGACGTGTTCTCCGCAGAGGCAAACGACAATTCATCGCAGAGTAGGCTGGCAATTGCAGTTCGACACCGCGGCTCTCCACTACGGCACGAATACACACGTCTGATAAACGTAATTGCATGTCTTTGCTGCTTTCTTGATCGATTCTCCCCAGCCACGATTGACGAACTTTAGACTCAGATGGATCAATTAATCAATCAATAGCTTGAGTGTGAGTTTAACAGCAAATAACAGTCCTGCTGGCTCGCAATTGCATTGTTGGGAGATTATTTGTTAGTGTGTTACGGAGAAGCCTTGAGAGGGAATGGCTTCTGTATAAATTTTGATGATGCACAAACTATAACCATTCACAGCCTGTTGTCGAAACATATATCAGGAAAACCTGCGAAGAGTGTAGCTCGAAGTCATAGCTATAATAACACTATTCCGGCGGCTAGTTCCCAGAAACTTTCATCCTGAGAAGGGGAAAGGGGCAAATGGCACACGACACCAGCTGCAGCTGCACCTCGACCGCTCCTTCGTCTTAGCAACCACGTTCACCAGTATCTGATGTGTCCCTTGAGAAGGATCAAACTGTAATATCGGATTCTTTATATTTATATCCGATAAGGATAAACTCTATATTGATTGTTCCCTCCATTCTTAAACTGACGCTATAGGATGTGTTGTCGCCTTCGAGTAAGGGAAATAAGATTACTAATTTATCCCTTCATGATACCGAGAAATGCACTGATCGCGCCTTGAAGTACGCCAACATACGGCACCATAGTTTGAAAGCTTACCAATATTGGATTATGCATTCTTACCTAAAGACATCCTGCATTGCGTTGATACAGTAGTTTGGACCCAAGTCTCGTAGGGAATAAGTATTGACTACCTCTCTGTAGCAAATAAATTCCCGCCGTACTACTAAGGGCAAATACCGCACGACTAAGAATGTGTCTCGCCCTGAAAATATAGCTTCTTAATCGACTTTGAATTCCCCCATCATGGTCAATCGGTCCATAGCTACTTGGACGATGGGATTTTGTCTGATCTTCATCGGCAAAGAAAACTTGTCCATGTAGGGATACCAGCCAACCTCAGAACGCAATGGCCTAAGTCTCACCCAGTGCCTGTACTTCGATAGCAGAGGGCGTATTTGCAACAGGAGATGTGCACAGTTTTTTGAAACGGGTTTCAACGAAGGTTGCAGACGCTGGAGCTTTGTGGACTAGTGCAGATTCTCATACCTCGAACCAAAAAAAGACGAAAAGAAACACCTGTGACTAGAAGTGATACACTTCTTTGGTTCTTGTTGGGACCAACGCTAGTTCCGGCAGGCTGTTGAATTGTGTCTAGTTCTGACCACGACAAGATCTCAGCCAACCTAGCCGCGCTGTATGTGAGACGAGGCGATGAAAAACAGCTTTTGATGTCGTTGAACCAGCATCGCTTCACACCCCGGACTGACACCCATTCAAGTGTTCGGCTCCTCGCTTCACAGGCCTAACGGCACGAGGTCAAGTCGAGCTGCCTGGAACTTCTCGTGGACCGTTCCTTCTACGTACCTGCCATCGTAATGGCAACTAGTCTTGGTTGGGGACTACGCTCGATAACTCGTCAAGCCTCGCCTGGGGATGTTCATTTGGCACGCCTGATACAGAAACCTGTCCGTTCATCTTTCGCCCCCCAGGGAAGTGTGGATGGTAAGGCTGCTCAGCTAGTATAACTAACCTCCTTCCCGCTAAAGAACCAAAATAAGGGAGAGACCATGAGGAGGCTTCAACATGATCATTTCAGCAGAAAGCTTACGTCCTTGGTGGTCGAAGTGGCAAAACGGTCGAGTTGAGAAGCGCGTTTACACCGCAGCAACCCGTCCCATGCAGGGCACATTGAAAGCAAACCTGAAGTTCACACAGGATTAGTATATGCTGTCCATGTTTCGCGGATACCCATACTACTTGGCTTCTCAACCTGGAAAACTTCAACCCTGGATACCACATCTCGTTTGAGATCTCATCTTAGAAACTCCCTAGCTGATTAGTCGCTCGTCCTTTCACATACCGGCTGCAAGTCAAACGAATTAGAGTCATTGGCTCACAACTGGCATGGAATTGTGTCGCCTCGCTCGGCGCTCCAGGGAAGAGAGACACAGCTTGCCATAAGAGGAACACTAAGAAGTTGAGAAATCCCATCCTGTTTAAAGTCTCGTATCCCCATGCCTGATTGTTCTGGCAGTTCGGCTGCGGCCCGCCGAACTGCACCAATGTGAGCCATTTGGTACTCTCCTCTTTAAGATGGACACCATCTTACTAGCATTACTCACTTGTCCTGAGCCAAGGGTATCCTCCATCTTTGTTTTTCTCACTCCTTTCTGGTCCCTATTTGTTTGGCTCTCTGTTCGTGAACAGTCGGTCTAGGACGGTCTATGCACGTAGTTTTTTATTCATACAGGGGAAGGGGATATATATATAGAAATAAACAGAAATAAGAAATGGAAAAGCCCATGGATTGCTGAGACTCCAGCACCTGTCAGTAAATTGTTACGAAATCTTCAAAGATGCAAGCTCGGGGAATTTTTTTTTTTTTAAAATCTTTAACCAATCGAGCGGTTTAACCCCGGCCGACTGCTCAAGTGGACTGAGGCTGTCTCCTAATAGGATAAAACCCATCTTGCCCATGCGTTTTGTCCGCGAAAAAGACCGTGTTCTGCATGACGCATACCAGCTAGCTTTAGTTGGTGCCTTCGTGCAAAGCCAACCGCCAGCCCTGACACAGCCAAACAACCAATTAACGGTCACGTCAAGCCCAAACCGAAAATTATACTAGTCAAGTTATAACGGAGTGCCTCAGACAAGATTGACGTCAGGGCGCAATTACAACTGCCATTGCTCCCCACCCCATTCGGCACCGAGATCTAGCGTAAATATCCATGCGTATTGCCATCTGTGGGAACATGCCAAAA